>CM019828.1:26394750-26422250 GCA_009763385.1 Coix lacryma-jobi var. lacryma-jobi | reverse complement strand
ACACTCTGCAGAGGTTGCACATCGTTACCCATGAGTCGTGCAGATCCCGTCACGCTAAACACTGCCAAGGTGCTTAGCAGGTTGCACTGCAAGGCCTTTACAAGCCCCTCCAAGCCTGTGTTACACGTACTCTAAGGTTTCTCCCCTGTCCATAAGTCAACGACCCCAAGGGACCCCTCTTGAGCCACTATACAAACCCCGTGTAGCATACTTAGAGGAACTAATTAATTAGCCAGGTCCAGCCATCCGATCTCATGGCTGCGCTGTTAACCGGGTTACAGGCTTCGAGAACCCGGGTCCTAGGATTCCAGGCAGGATTTTATGTCTAGCCGAGCCCACCAGAACCAGAAAACAAAATACAGCTGCCGAGTCGCACGGCACAAAAACCACCAGTACGGTCCATCCTGCCGGATTTACCTACTCACCATACTACTCATTACCAGTCCACATGTTCCATAGATCATTAATCAGAATTAATTATAAAACCACCATCCCATCCCAAGACAGCAGGGCTAAGCATGACTTCTACCCAACACATCCCAAAACAGGCGACAAGGATAATCTGAACAAGTTCTAATAAACCTTAACATGGGATTCAGTATTAAGACACTGCATGCAACTACTGGATCTAACTACTCTAACTCAAAATAAAATAAATACGGGAGCAATATGAGCAAGGACACTTGCCTTCGGGCTGGGTCGAATCAACGGAGACGAAGGCTGGATTCTGGGGTTCCGCGTAGATCGCGCTCGCTGGATCAAACATCAAACATGGCCAAACAAGACAAATAATAACAGTACAACAAATAGTAACAAAATAGAACGTAAATAGATCTACTGCGTAGAGAACGACGAACGACGAAACGAATCTAACGCAAGTTGAACGGGTCGAATCGGAGTTAAACGTGAAAGTTATGGGCTTTTGAAGGTGGATGGCAAAACTGTAAATAAACAAAGTCATTTTCGTATTTTAAATAATAAATCTGAAAAAGAAAAGGCGTCAGGACTGGGCGTCATTTTCTTAGAAGAACAGGGGCTAATATGAAGTTTTCATAGACTCAGTGCATAGGAGTATTGGACGGGGGTTGATTTCAAATAAAGACAGGGGTTCTTTAGCAAAAGAGCGCTGACTGGTGCCGTACCAGACGCGGCACTGGCGTGGACCTGACGTGGCGACAGGTGGCGCACGTGGGTTGGGCGGTGCACCGCGTGGCGCGTGGACCGACTGACGTGGCTCCGTGGATCGGGTGCACCTCCGGTTGTATACCGGTTCGCACCCTGATCTAATCTAGGCCCTCGGCTTCAGATCGTCGGGCTGGCTGGAGAGGCGGTGGCCGGTGGAGGGAGCGGCGCTGTTTCGCACGGTGGCGGTTCTCAGGAGGGCGCGGTGGCGGCCATGGGAGGGGCTTCCAGAGCTCGCCGGAGCGCTCGGAGGTGGCCCTAGAGGCGCGGTAGAGACCTCGGAAAGGGCAGGAGGGTTTGGGGAGCTCGCTTCGGTGCCATTGGTGGGTTTTCGTCGCGGTGCCGGAGAGGGCCGGAGAGGGTCAAAACCGCGGCGGTGCCATGGTTTCACGGTGGCGGGCTTGCCCGTGCGCTCTAGGGTGTCTCCTACTCACCACGATTCATCAAACGAACGGTACAGGGGGAAGGGGAGACGGATACGAGCTCACCAAAAGGTTCCGCGTGGTGAGAGGAGACCGGGTTACTCCCGCGACGACGGGGTGATGTCCAGCAGCTCGGAATCCGTGAAGTCCGCGTGGTGCAGCTGTGGGCCTTAATCGGTGCGGAGGAGCGGCGGGCATGCACGGCACACTATTGTGGTTGCGTGGAGCCAAACGGAGACGCCGTGGAGGTGGTTTGTCGAAGGAGATCAGAGAGCTCGGGCCGAGAATGGTCATTGCGGGCGGCTCTCCAGGGTGGTGCTTGTAACACCCGGGTTTTTTAAAATAATTAAAATTAAATAGAATTTAATAAGAAAATGGCCAAAACCCTAGACGAGAGGAAATTTTCTAGCCAGATTTTGTTGCATTCATGCCGTTGCATAATTTTTATTGGGTGAAAAAGAATTTATTTAAACCCGATTAGGGCGAATCGAATTTATTCTATTTAGAAAACAAATAAAAAGGTTTATGAAAATTTTACAAAATTAAACTCAAATTTATTTCAAAAACCTAGGGAAATATTTCAAAACTTTTACCAACTAATTTGATTTCAAACTAGATTTGATTTGAATTCAAAAGGCTTTTGAATGTTTGAAAAAAAGAAAAAAAAAAAAAGGAAAGACTGGACCCAAACCCCTTTCCCTTTTTCCTGCCCAATCCCATTCCTCTTCCTCCCTCCTCTCTCTGTGGCCCGACTCAGCCTCGGCCCACTCCACGCGCGCAGCCGCGCCCGCGTCCTCCTCCTCCCCGCGCGCTCGCACAACTCCGCGCGGGCCCACCGCGCCAGCTTTCCCCACCCCAGTCGGCCTGCTCGCCTCGGCCCATTCCGATCCCGCAGCCGGCCCGCGCTCGACGCGCCCCCTCCCTCTCGCTCACCCACTGGCAGGGTTTGGCCCACGCGTCGGTGTCACTGACAGGCGGGACCCACGCGTCAGGTCCTGCCCTGCCTCTCCTCGCCCTAGGGTTCCCTTCCCCTCATAAAGCGCATCCCGGGGCACCACCAGTCCATGCCGCCGCCCCATCTTCCCTCCCCGTGCGCCTCCCTCGCCCCTGCTCACAACCGAGCCATCGCCGCCATGGATGGACCGGTGGAGCTCGCCAATCTCTCCAACCACAACCCCAAACCCCTCCCCGACTCCTCCATTGACACCGCAAGGACACACCGCGTCCGCCACACCCCTCCACGCGCTCTCTCACACTATCCAGCACCTCTGAGCACCACCGTCGTCGCCATGGCCGATGCCGGCCAGAGCTTGCTCGATCTCCCCACCAGAGCCACCACCGGCGCCCCAGCTTCCCTCCCCTGGCACCGCAGGAGCACGGCGAGTCTTCCCGCGCTGTCTATCCTCGCCGATCCGAGCCGTTTCCTTGCTGCTAACCTCACCAGAAACCTCCGCCGCCGGAACCACCCACACTGTTCCCTGCATTCAGCTCCTTCGCGACGTCGGCACACCCTCCGGTGAGAGCGCCGGGACCCCCTCTCCTCGTCCATCGCTCGCCACCGACCGCCGTACACTAGAGTGCCGCCTCCGCTAGTCGACGGCGAGGCCACCACCGGCGGCGCTCTGTTCCACCCTCGCCTCCTCGGTCACGCACAGGCCAAGGAGAGATGAAGACCTCCAGCGCCGTCCAATCGGATGGACGGTCCATATTCCATCTTGACCAGGGTCAATATCGGTCAAGCCACTGCCACCTCAACGCCCTCCTTCCCCAACCAGAAGGCGCCACGTGTCCTGTCAACTTCCAACTCAGCAAGGTGAAGACCAGTCGCCGACCCTTTTGCATGCTACCCCCTGTCATTCTCTCAAATCCATCTACTGTTCTATGTGCCTTGTTAAAATTGTGATCTAACCCCTTCCGTCCAGGGTTAATTCTGTTCCGACCCAATCAGAGAGGAGGAATGAGGTTAATTAGTTTTAAAAATATGTTTTGGCTTTGTTTATCCCAGTTTGGTTAATGATGTTATTAAGTTAATTAGTAATGTCTTTTAATCTGTTTTAGTTCATAAAAAAATAGTTTCTTTTTGGTTTATTTAAAGGCTAATGTTTTATAACCCTTTTCATAAATGTTATAAATGTGTTTTGCTCATAAAAATAATTCTAAAAATGTCACCTTTGCAAATAAAATATTTCAGATCAAATAAAATGATTTTGTGGTCCAAATGTTTATTTTTAGTCACTGATTTTGAAAAGTAATTAAAGCGAATCTGTTTATTTACCAAATGGCCCTTCAACTTCAAAGCCCATAACTTGCTCGTTTTTAACTCCGTTTTGACCCGTTCAGTCGCGTTAGATTCGTCGTCGCGCTCTACGCGTTAGATCTATTTACGTTCTGTTTTCCTATGTTGATGTACTGTTATTTATTTGTCTTGTTTGGGCCATGTTTGATGTTGATCCACGAGGCGATCTACGCGGAACCCCAGAATCCAGCCTTCGCCTCCGTTGATTCGACCCAGTCCGAAGGCAAGTGTCCTTGCCTCATATTGCTCCCGTATTTATTTTATTTTGAGTGAGGTAGTTAGATCCAGTAGTTGCATGCAGTGTCTTAATACTGAAATCCCAGTTTAAGGTTTATTAGAACTTGTTTAATTATCCTTGTCGCCTGTTTTGGGATGTGTTGGGTAGAAGTCATGCTTAGCCCTGCTGTCTTGGGATGGGATGGTGGTTTAATAATAATCTTGATTAATGATCTATGGAATATTTTGGGCTGGTAATGTGGTAGTATGGTGAGTAGGTATATCCGGCAGGATTGGACCGTGTGGTGGTTTTTGTGCCGTGCGACTCGGCGCTGCATTTGGTTTTTGGTTCTGGGCTCGTGCTAAGATTTATCCTGCCTGGATCCCTAGGACCCGGTTCTCGAAGCCTGTAAACCCGGCACAAACAGCGCAAACCATGAGGCCTATATGGCTCTGGGACTGGCTAAATAATTAGTTTCCTCCAAGTTATGCTACATGGGGTTTGTTTAGTGGCTCAGAGGGGGCCTTGGTGCGTTGACTTATGTACAGGGATGATGAAACCTTAGAGTACGTGTAACACAGGCTTGGAGGGACTTTGTAAAGGCCTTGGTAGTGCGACCCCGCTGTGCACCTTGGCAGTGTTTAGCGTGATGGGGAACGCATGACTCATGGGTAAAGATGTGCGAACTCTGCAGATATTAAAACTGATATATCAGCCGTGCTCACGGTCACGAGCGGGCTTGGACTTCTTCGAGATTAGTTGGTGGGTTGGTTCTAGTTCGTTAGAGAAGCCTTATGTGGTTATTAGTCTCATATGACATGGGTACAGAGGCTTCTTCTACGCGGGTTGCTGCTGGTACGGGAGTGACTCCCCCCAGGCTCGAGCGCAGACCTGGAGTTATTACGGAAGGTAGCTCTCTATGTCGTGACGTATGGAACTAATACACATAGGACTCCTTGTAACGGCCTGGTTCGGGTCATCTGATGGACTTCAGGTGTGGGTACTTGGTGCGACTCCAAGTGCGGGTACTTGGTGTGACTCCAAGTGTTGGTTGCTCGGTGTGACTCCGAGTGTGGTTTGCTCGGTGCGACTCCGAGTGTAGTTACTGTTTCTGATGGAGGCTGTGGTTATAACCTAGTAAATAGGTGCATAGGTTTAATAGGATTTAATAGGATGTGTTGCTTTAGGCGCTTGAGTCAAACAGAGTCAGCCTACCTTTGTTAATAGCCTCATAAGCATATATTTCCTACATTTGCGGAGTACATTTCGATGTACTCACCCTTCCTCTTTGAACCCCCTGCTACCCCACCCAGACGTTGGAGTCTACGACGCAGAGCAGGAGTACCCCCCGAAGACGGTGGTTACGACCTCGACAACTTGTACCCCGAAGACGGTGGATACGACCCAGACGACTTGCACTAGGATGGCGCAGCCCCCGGTCGACCTTCCTGTGGAGATGGCGTCCAGTTTTCCGCGAGTCTACATTAGAGTTAGACTGAGAGTCTGTACTTTTCTTTTGGACCCGAGGGTCATTTTTGTAATAAAGTTCGATATTATTAATAAAGCATTGTTTTGATATTTACTATGACGTGGATATATGTATAAAATTGATCCTGGCATACATATATTGTGCTCCAATTTTGTTCTTAAAATTGGGGTGTCACAGTGCTAGAGAGGGAGAGGGGCCGCGAGGATGGGACTGGTGGGTGCGGCTTGGCGAGGCGGTGCCCGAGATTCGTTTTATGAAGGAAAGGGAAACCCTAGGGCAAGGGAGAGGCAGGGGAGCGAACGGCCATAGAGCTCGCCGACCGCGCGGATGAATCGGGCGGAGGTTGGGGAAGAGCCCGACATGTGGGTCCCACCTGTCGGTGGCTCACACGCGCGGACCGGGTGGCAGTGTCTGCGAGAGGGAGAGCGCGGGCGCTGTGGTGGGCTGGAGCGCGCTGTGCGCGTGTGGGGAGGGGTGGGAGGAGTTGGGCCGGAAGCTCTGGCTGGGCTGCGGGAGAAGTTGGGTCGAACCGGAGCAGGCTGGTTGCGGCTCTGAAGAGGAGTGGGGAGGAGGGAAAACGGAGGAGGGGGTGGCGGGCTGGATGAGGGAGGGAGAGGGAATGGAGCGGGCCGGCTGGGCCAAACCGAGGAGAAGGGGGGGCGGGCCGGCTGGAGAGAATGGGGAGGTTGAGGCCCTTGCCAATCCTTTTCCTTTTCTTTTTTCTTCAAGTCTTTTGCAAATTTGCAAACTCCTTTGAAATCAAAATCAAAACCAGTTTTGAAATCAAAATCACTTTGAAATATTTTCCCTAAGTTTTGAAAATAAAATTTTGAGTTTTTCAAGTTTTGTAATTTTTGTAAACTCTTTTTATTTATTTTCTAATAGAATAAATCTGGTTCGCCCTATGCGCGTTTAATCAATTATTTTTCATCCAATAAAATATGCAACGGCATGAATGCAACAAACATCTGGTTAGAATTTTCCTCCATCTAGGGTTTTGGCCATTTTTCTAATTTTTTTTAATTATTTTAACACACCCGTGGTGTTACAAACTTACCCCCTTAACTTGAATCTCGTCCCGAGATTCGAGAGACTACAGTCAATACAAAGAAGCAAATCGAACAAGTGCACAGGTACATATCAATCAACGTGCTACGAGTTCAAATAATTATGGTGGGCATCCTACTATTGGAGGACCTACTTTGAAACAAAGTTTGAATTTTCAGCAGAGAAAGACTACAGAAGTGGGAAAAGGGGTCAGACTTTGTAAAAATAGTTTGTAAATTCGACGACTGACTAGGGTAGCGTCCTACGGTCAACACGGCTCCGATACCACTCTGTGACACCCCAATTTTAAGAACAAAATTGGAGCACAATATATGTATGCCAGGATCAATTTTCATACATATCCACATCATAGTAAATATCAAAACAATGCTTTATTAATATATCGAATATTATTACATAAATGACCTCGGGTCTGAAAGAAAAAGTACAGACTCTCTCGACATCTAACTCTAATGAAGACTCTGAAGTAGTCGCGGAAGTCTGGACGCCATCATCACAGGAAGGTCGACCGGGGGCTGCGCCATCCTAGTACAAGTCGTCTGGGTCGTATCCACCGTCTTCTGCTGCGAGTTGTCGGGGTCATAACCATCGTCTTCTCGGTACTCCTGCTCCGCGTCGTAGACTCCAGCGTCTGGGTGGGGTAGCAGGGGTTCAAAGAGGAAGGGTGAGTACATCGAAATGTACTCCGCAAGTGTAGGAAATATATGCTTATGAGGCTATGAACAAAGGTAGGCTGACTCTGTTTGACTCAAGCGCCTAAAGCGACACATCCTATTAAATCCTATTTCCTATGCACCTATTTACTAGGTTATAACCACAGTCTCCAACAGAACAGTAACCACACTCGGAGTCGCACCGAGCAAACCACACTCGGAGTCACACAAGCAAACCGCACTTGGAGTCGCACCAAGTACCCACACCTGAAGTCCATCAGGCAAACCACACACAGAGTCCATCAGATGACCCGAACCAGACCGTTACAAGGAGTCCTATGTGTATTAGTTTCATACGTCACGACATAGAGAGCTACCTTCCGTAATAACACCAGGTCTGCGCCCGAGCCTGGGAGTCACTCCCGTACCAAGCAGTAACCCGCGTAGAAGAAGCCTCTGTACCCATGCCATATGAGACTAATAACCCATAAGGCTTCTCTAACGAACTAGAACAAACCCACCAGCTAATCTCGAAGAAGTCCAAGCCGCTCGTGACCGTGAGCACGGCTGATATATCAGTTTTACACTCTGCAGAGGTGCACATCGTTACCCATGAGTCGTGCAGATCCCGTCACGCTAAACCCTGCCAAGGTGCTTAGCAGGTTGCCTGCAAGGCCTTTACAAAGCCCCTCCAAGCCTGTGTTACACGTACTCTAAGGTTTCTTCCCCTGTCCATAAGTCAACGACCCCAAGGGACCCCTCTTGAGCCACTATACAAACCCCGTGTAGCATAACTTAGAGGAACCTAATTAATTAGCCAGGTCCAGCCCATCCAGATCTCATGGCTGCGCTGTTAAGCCGGGTTACAGGCTTCGAGAACCGGGTCCTAGGGATCCAGGCAGGATATGTCTAGCACGAGCCCAGAACCAGAAAACAAAATACAGCTGCCGAGTCGCACGGCACAAAAACCACCAGTACGGTCCATCCTGCCGGATTTACCTACTCACCATACTACTCATTACCAGTCCACATGTTCCATAGATCATTAATCAGAATTAATTATAAAACCACCATCCCATCCCAAGACAGCAGGGCTAAGCATGACTTCTACCCAACACATCCCAAAACAGGCGACAAGGATAATCTGAACAAGTTCTAATAAACCTTAACATGGGATTCAGTATTAAGACACTGCATGCAACTACTGGATCTAACTACTCTAACTCAAAATAAAATAAATACGGGAGCAATATGAGCAAGGACACTTGCCTTCGGGCTGGGTCGAATCAACGGAGACGAAGGCTGGATTCTGGGGTTCCGCGTAGATCGTGCTCGCTGGATCAAACATCAAACATGGCCAAACAAGACAAATAAATAACAGTACAACAAATAGTAACAAAATAGAACGTAAATAGATCTACTGCGTAGAAACGACGAAACGAATCTAACGCAAGTTGAACGGTTCGAATCGGAGTTAAAACGTGAAAGTTAGGGCTTTTGAAGGTGGATGGCAAAACTGTAAATAAACCAAAGTCATTTTCGTATTTTAATAAATAAATCTGAAAAAGAAAAGGCGTCAGGACTGGGCGTCATTTTCTTAGAAGAACAGGGCTAATATGGAAGTTTTCATAGACTCAGTGCATAGGAGTATTGGACGGCGGGTTGATTTCAAATAAAGACAGGGGTTCTTTAGCAAAAGAGCGCTGACTGGTGCCGTACCAGACGCGCACTGGCGTGGACCTGACGTGGCGACAGGTGGCGCACGTGGGTTGGTGCGGTGCACCGCGTGGACCGACTGACGTGGCTCCGTGGATCGGGTGCACCTCCGGTGTATACCGGTTCGCACCCTGATCTAATCTAGGCCCTCGGCTTCAGATCGGGCGGCTGGGAGAGCGGTGGCCGGTGGAGCGGCGCTGTTTCGCACGGTGGCGGGTTCTCAGGGCGCGGTGGCGGCCATGGGAGGGCTTCCAGAGCTCGCCGGAGCGCTCGGAGGTGGCCCTAGAGGCCGGTAGAGACCTCGGAAAGGGCAGGAGGGTTTGGGGAGCTCGCTTCGGTGCCATTGGTGGGGTTTTCGTCGCGGTCAGAGGCCGGAGAGGGTCAAAACCGCGGCGGTGCCATGGTTTCACACGGTGGCGGGCTTGCCCGTGCGCTCTAGGGTGTCCTACTCACCACGATTCATCAAACGAACGGTACAGACAGGGGGAAGGGAGACGGATACGAGCTCACCAAAAGGTTCCGCGTGGTGAGAGGAGACTCGGGTTACTCCCGCGACGACGGGGTGATGTCCAGCAGCTCGGAATCCGGTGAAGTCGCGGTGGTGCAGCTGTGGGCCTTAATCGGTGCGGAGGAGCGGCGGGCATGCACGGCACACTATTGTGGTTGCGTGGAGCCAAACGGAGACGCCGGAGGTGGTTTGTCGAAGGAGATCAGAGAGCTCGGGCCGAGAATGGTCATTGCGGCGGCTCTCCCCAGGGTGGTGCTAGAGAGGGAGAGGGGCCGCGAGGATGGGACGGGTGGGTGCGGCTTGGCGAGGCGGTGCCCCGAGATTCGTTTTATGAAGAAAGGGAAACCCTAGGGCAAGGAGAGGCAGGGGAGCGAACGGCCATAGAGCTCGCCGACCGCGCGGATGAATCGGGCAGAGGTTGGGGAAGAGCCCGACATGTGGGTCCCACCTGTCGGTGGCTCACACACGCGCGGGACCGGGGTGGCAGTGTCTGCGAGAGGGAGAGGCGCGGGGCGCTGTGGTGGGCTGGAGCGCGCTGTGCGCGTGTGGGGAGGGGTGGGAGGAGTTGGGCCGGAAGCTCGGGCTGGGCTGCGGGAGAAGTTGGGTCGAACCGGAGCAGGCTGGTTGCGGCTCTGAAGAGGAGTGGGGAGGAGGGAAACGGAGGAGGGGGTGGCGGGCTGGATGAGGGAGGGAGAGGGAATGGAGCGGGCCGGCCCTGGGCCAAACCGAGGAGAAGGGGGGCGGGCCCGGCTGGAGAGAATGGGGGGGTTGAGGCCCTTGCCATCCTTTTCCTTTTCTTTTTCTTCAAGTCTTTTGCAAATTTTGCAAACTCCTTGAAATCAAAATCAAAACCAGTTTTGAAATCAAAATCACTTTGAAATATTTTCCCTAAGTTTTGAAAATAAATTTTGAGTTTTTCAAGTTTTGTAATTTTTTGTAAACTCTTTTTATTTATTTTCTAAATAGAATAAATAAATCTGGTTCGCCCTATGCGCGTTTAATAAATTATTTTTCATCCAATAAAATATGCAACGGCATGAATGCAACAAACATCTGGTTAGAATTTTCCCTCCATCTAGGGTTTTGGCCATTTTTTCTAATTTATTTTAAATTATTTTAAACACCCGGGGTGTTACAACAACGCCTCGGAGCGAAAACAGCGGTTCGGCCTGGCGCCGGTGCCCGGAAACAGCAGTTCGGCCTGGCGCGGAGGCTGAAAACCGGGGTTCGCGCGGGCGCCCGGGCACGGCCAAGTTCCCCGGGAAACCGGGCGGCTTCCCACGTGCCCGGGCAAAAAACACAATGCTAGGCAAACGTGTACCTCGGTGTCCAAGACGCGCCTAATTTCCCCGGGGGCGTGTCCTCGTGCCAAGACGCGCCTAAGTCCCGGACGACCTCGTAGACAGTGGTTCGGCCTGCGCCGAGGCTGAAAAATAGGGTTCGCGCGGCCGCCCGCGCCGAGAAACAGCGGTTCGACTTGGATGGTGTCGGTGTTTCGTCGTCCCCGGGGGATCACACACCAACGGTAATATGATCGCGTGCTTCTCTTCCTGGATGGTGATGCAAGGGGACACAAGGATTTATCCTGGTTCGGGCAAAGAAGGCCCTAGGTCCAGCGGGGGGGATGTTCTTGTATTACTTGCACCTAAGTGCTTGTACAGGGGAAAATCCAAGCTCAGTGAGCGTGGACCGGAATCCAGACTCGTGTTTGTGCGTGGACTCGTGTGTTGCCTGTCCGTCGTCCGAATGAGGGCCCTAGCGTCCCCTTTTATAGAGCAAGGGGTGGCCAGGGTTACAAAAAGCATTACAGATGTCCGGGCGCATGGTGTCCCATACGGAGAAGGGTAGGGACTCTGTCTTATCGGGCCACTGGTAGCCGACGTGATCGTCGCTGTTGAGGCGTCCTTGAGTCGTGGCTTCCATCCCGGCGCGGACGTGGGGACGCGACAAGGCGGAGCCGTACAGCACCCATCCCGGAACGTACAGTACGCGGTGAGGTCCCTCCGGGTCTTGGGGTACCTGTCCTTAAATAGACGAAGAGTGTTAGGGCTCGAAGGGCGCGGGCCGGCTTCGAGGTGGTGCCACGGGGGCCCGAGGGGCGCGGAGCCGGCCTCGAGGTTGCCACGGGGGCCCGAGGGGCGCGGAGCCGGCCTCGAGGTTTACAGTGCAGGGCTCGAGGGGCGCGTAGCCGGCCTCGAGGGTTTACAGTGCAGGGCTCGAGGGCGCGTAGCCGGCCTCGAGGGGTTACATGCCCGACGTGGCCGAACAGTGCTGCACTGGTGCCCTTTCCCATGCTTGTGGTGAAAACGTGACTTGACCTTTACACCGGGTTACTGTGGTACATGCCGTGCACTAGTGGACGTGACCGGAGTAGGTGAAGGTAATTAAATGCGTGGTATGGGCTGGTACAGCTGACTGTACAGCTCGAGGTCCGCGCGTTAAGGCTCGAGGTTGGAGGCGCCGTTGCCCGAGGTTTGGAGGGCTCGGGCGAGACGGAGATAGAGCGTTCGCCCGAGGCCTCGCTGGGAGGGCTCGGGCGAGACGAGGTAGGGCGTTCCGCCCGAGGCCTCGCCGGGAGGGCTCGGCGAGACGGAGACGGAACGTTCGCCGAGGGCCTCGCTGGGAGGGCCGGGCGAGACTGAGATAAGCGTTCGCCCGAGGCCTCGCTTGGGAGGGCTCGGGCGAGACGGAGATAGGGCGTTCGGGTGTTTGCGTTGATTGGGGGTACCCTTTTTTTTTGTACCAGACAGTAGCCCCCGAGCCCTTGTTTGAGTGCTTGGCATTCGAGCAGGGGCTCCAGATTGGGATCTCGAGGGATGGCTAACTGGTCTCGAGGATTTTGTCGATTTGATTGCGTGGGTGTCGTGCGAGCGACACCCGCGGGTGTAGCCCCGAGGCCATGGGGGACTGGTTAGAACTCCCTCGTGGGCTTCCCGAAGAAATCCTCCGTCGTTTGGGAGCCTTCTGCCCAGTGGCGCGTCTCTTTAGGCGGAAACCGTCAGGGAGTGGAGGTCGTGGTGCCGTATGTACCTGTGAACAGGCTCGAGATGCAGTTTGGCAGTAATATTTAAATGTTCGAGACAACCTTTCCTTTGTCGCGGGGGACTTCGTCCGAGGCTTGGCTCGGAGGGCCGCGACGAGACGGAGAACAAGCGTTCGTCCTGGGCCTGGTCTCGAGGGCTCGGGTGAGAAAGGTCGAGCGTTCCCCCGAGGCCTGAAAATCCCCTGTTCACACAAAGAAAGAGATTAAGCGTAACTGTCGCGAGTTCTTAGACCCTCTTTCGTCGAGGGTTGGTGCCAGGCTGAACCGACTGGCCGGCTCCTCGAGCTGTCCGGCATGCCGATTGCCCTGGCTTGTCATCCCGCGAGTCCTTTCGATCGGATGCGAGGTGGGATGCCTCGTACTACCCCGAGTGGGCGAGTATCGAGGTTCCCGGTGAGCTAGTAACGGGGAATCCAAGTGAGAGCTCGTGCCCCGTTCGTTAGGGGTCGACTGTGGCCCGGAGGCGGTCTCATATAGCATGGGGGCTCAGTCTGCAGGAGTGCCGGGTCCATTCGATAGGACCCGGTGGCTCGATGCCTCCCTCCGAGGGGATCTCACTGCACGTCGAGCTCCCTGCCTTGGATACACGTGAGAGGCCTCGAGGGTTCGGCCCTCGAGTAATGCCGCGAGTGGCGCCCCTTGGTGTCCCTGACTCGGGTGCTCGAAGCCGGCTGTCGAACCTTTTCGAGGGCCAGCCTTCGCTGCTTCGAGACTTAGGGCCGGGGCCCGTTTTTACCTTTGTGAAGAAGCCTCCGTCGTCTGGAATTCTTCTGCCCGTTGGGCGCGCCTTTTTAGGCGGAAACTGTCGGGGAGAGCGACGGGCGCGAAGCCGGAGCGGACGGTCGTGGCGGGCCCGGGTAGTGGAGCGAATGGAGAGGTAACGCGTGTGACCTGCACCCGGCTCGAGACGCGGTTAGGTAGGCGCATTGAATGCATTCTGTTACCTTTTTACGTCGTGGGAGATCCCGTCCCTTTGGATTTCTCCCTATAAATATCGAGAAAGAGGGGAAGAGAAACCTTTACTTTGCCTTTGCCTTCGCCGCCGCTGCTGCCTTAACGCGCCCTCTCCTTCGAGCTAGCCGCCGCCCGTCCGCTGCTCGGATCCGCGCCGCGCCACCGTCATGGCCGCCCAGACACAGATATCGCCGGCCGAGGACTGGAGCCCGTCGAAGGTGACGCAGAGCGAGATGGACTCGCTGGTGGCCCAGGGGCTCTTGCGCCCCAATCCGGAGGAGGGGCCCGCATGGTGGGTCATCCCGTCGGCGGAGCACCGGGAGCCGCACCCGCCGGAGGGGTATGTGGTGAGCTTCACGCGCTACCACCGCATGGGGCTCGGCGTCCCTCCGAGCCGCTTCCTGCGAGGGCTGACCCACCATTTCGAGGTGGAGCTTCAACACTTCTCCCCCAACTCCATCTCGCACGCCGCCATATTCGCCGCGGTGTGCGAGGGGTACCTGAAGATGGAGCCGCACTGGGAGATGTTCGTCCATCTCTTCCGGGGCGAGCTCTTCATCAAGTCCCTGAAGCCCAGCGGGAGGCGGCTCGTGCGTATGGGCTCCCTTGCCATTACTGCGAGGGCGGGGACCTCGTCGGCCAATGTCCCCCGCGAGTACCTACGGTACAAGCTTTCCTCCAACCAGGCCGGGTGGGACGACCATTGGTTCTACCTTCGGAACGAAGGTGGCCTCCTCCCGCAGTACACCGGCCGGGTCCTCACTCAACGCCCGGAGAAGTGGACCTGGGGTGTTGCGGCGGACAGGCAACGCCACCTGGTCCCGTTGATGGAGATGATGAAGACGCTGGTGGATGAGAAGAAGCTGACCGTGCAAGCGGTCATTTGGGCGTTCCACCAGCGAAGAGTCCTTCCGCTGGCGGACCGCCCCCTTCTTATGCACGAGATGGGCCCGCAGGCTCAGCTCGAGGCGCTCAACCGTTCGAGGATGGCCGAAGAGAGGCTGTCCCGGAACGAGGGCGTCTCCCGGGTGTCGATTACGATCCAGGGGACGTTCACCCCTGAACTCTCCCACCTGGTTGCGATGGCGCCCGACGAGGGGTGTCTCGACCTGGTAAGCTTCCCTCGAGTCGAGCTATCTCGAACCTCCTCCCCTTCTTCCCTCTTCGATCCGTTTGCATCCGTCTTGTGGTTTGTCTCCTCATGCTTCTCCTTTCTTCAGGGGGCGTTTACTTGTCGCGCGTCGAGGCCCCGGTGAGGGAAGACGCCGCGGATGCTCAGGTGAGGCGCCTCTCTGCTCAAAAGGACAAGGAGAGCAAGGATGCAAAAAAGAAGAAAGAGAAAGATAAAAACTTGCGTCGCTTAGCTCGGGAGCAGAGACTGGCGAGGGCCCGTCGCAACCGTCAGCCTGGGGACGGGTCCCCCGAGCTGAGCTCCTCGAGCTCGGAGGAGGAGAGTAGTGACGAGGAGGGGGACGACGACGAGGGGATGGATGCGCGCTTGATGCGCGCGGGGCTCTTCGATGGCAGGGCTGACCGCTCCTCTGTGCAGGGGGGTACGTTGGAGGTCCCACCGACAAAAGGGGCACGCGGGACGCAGCCGCGGAAGGCGGCGCCGATCCCTGCCTCGTCGGGGGCCCGAGGTCCGTCGAGCTCCGCGCCGGACGTGCCCCCAGTCGCAAGGAAGCCCCGGACCCGGAGCGCCTCCGCCACTGCGCCAACGGAGGCCGCCCCCGCGTCAGCCCAGACGGGGGGTCTCGAGAGGGGGCGGGCCTCGAGAGGCGGCCGACAGGTCGAGAAGGGTTCGGGCCCGACCCCCGCGAGCCGTCAAGGGCGCCGTCGAGCCCGCGGAGGAGTGGGCGCCAAGAAGGGGCGTCGAGCCCGCGCCATCATGAGCGTCGGGGAGGGAGCCCCCGAGCATCTCGTGACCAGGGGCGCGAGCGTCCCCGGAGTTCATCGCCGCACCGCCACCGGGACGCGGAGGCGGACGCGGGAGGGCGCGACCACCAGCGCGGGCGTCGGAGCAGGTCCCGGAGCCCGCGTCGGAGCGAGCGCCATGACATCAGCACGAGGGTGGTGCGGTCGCCCTCCCGCGATGTGGGGCGGAAGGAGAGCTCTCCCTCGAGGTCGAGCCATGGCAGGCGTCGGGAACCCCCCCATCCCAGCCCTGCGGAGACGGCCCAGGCGCAGGGCTCGAGCCGTGGGGTGGGCTCGCAGCCCCCGAGTGGGTCCGGAGACTCCGGGAAGAAGCCCAGCCGCCGCTTCGGGTGAGTAGTTTCCTTGGACCTCGTCGGTAGTGAGGCTTTACCTTTTACTTTTTGATGACATACGCTATCTCTGTTTCTCAGGGGGAAGCGCTCCTATCAGGAGGTGGACCTCGCCTCGTCCAAGAGGGCCAAGCCTCGGGCCCCATCGAGGCACAGGCACCTCGAGGTATGGCTCCTTCCTCCGCTAGAGAAGCCGCTTGGCTGGAGAAGGCTCGAGCTGCCATGGCTCGAGGGGGCCGACTGGTCGTCGCGAATTTTGGTGAGGCCGTCGCCATCGACCACAGGGGTCGAGGCATCCTTCCTGATTCTGACACCGCTGTTATCTCATACTGCAGGGGCCTCCGCTCACGGCATCGAGCCAGCCTCCACCGCGTCGACTGAGGCGCTGCATCCTCCCCCTCCTCCTCCGGCGACGGCGCCAACTGGGAGCGGCGCCCTTCCCCCTACCACGACGTCTGTTTCGGGGGAAGTGCCTGGGGCGAGCACGGCCCCGCCGGTGTCGGGGCTGAGGAGACCGCGCCCCTCGAGGCCCCGAGCAACACGAGCAGGGCGGGAGGAGGGAGGAGGGAAAGGGGGGAGGGTGTCGGCGGAGAAGGAGCCGACAGTGGAGGACCTTCTGAACGAGCTGGAGCAGGGGCCGCTCCTCGCCGCGGGCTCGATGACGGTGGAGGCGCCCGTCGTGACGGCTAGCGCCGACGAGGCGCCGGAGGGCCCGGCCAGGGAAGAGGGCCCAGGGTCGAGCCTTCCATCGACCGATCCGCAACAGGAGGCGCCGGCGGAGGGACAGAGGGAGCCGGGGCCCGTGCCGTCGAGCGGCGGGTCGCTGTCGGGGCAGCTCGAGGCGGAGGAGGATCTGCCCGACATCGAGCTCGACCGACCGATATGGCCGTTTCCCGTCCCACTGAGCCCGCCCCTTGCCGTGGTTCCCGTCGAGCAGCCGGCCCAGCGGGGGGCACCGCGCGAGGTGCGGTCCATCTTCCGGGAGGTGGCCGCACTTATGGCGGAGGCGGAGCGGTCCTGCTCCGAGGAGGCGAGCCGATCCGCACAGGTGTCAGCCGCCCTCGAGCGGGCCGAGGCGGAGCTTCGAGATCTCCGCGCGGAGCTGAGCCGGAACGCCCAGATGGCGAGCCGGCTTAACGAGGCGGAGGCGGAGGTCAAGGCGGCTCGAGGTGAGGTCGCCCGATCCAGGGAGGAGGCCGCCGCCGCTCTCGAAGCGTCGAGGAAGGAGGCCGCGGACGCTCGAAGCGAGGCCACCTCTGCCCGGGCTGAAGCCGAGGCGGCGAAGCAGGAGGCTGCTGACGCCCGTGGCGTGGCCGCCGCTGCCCGGACCGCAGCGGAGGCGGCCAGAAAGAGGCCGAAGACGCCGCGAGTGGCGCCGCCACCGCCCGAGCTGCCGAGGGGGCGGCGCGGCAGGAGGTGATCCGCAAGGATCTGGCCCTGGTGGAGGCGGGCCGGCTGATCGAGGGCCTTAGGTCCGAGAAGCTCCTTGCGCTGGCCGAGAAGCGCAGGCTGGAGCAGCGTGCCGAGGGCCTGACCAACGACCTCGCCGCACTGGGGCAACACTGCGACGGTGAGGCTAACATCTTGTTTTTGTTTGGGTCTTGAAGTTTTCGTTATGCCGTCGTCTCACTCTTCCTTGTTTATTGCGCAGGGGTCGAGAAGACGGTCGAGGAGCTCCGTGAGACGAACCAGGCTCTCTTGGACCAACTCCAAGACGAGACGATGGTGGCGGAGCGGGCTCGCACCTCCCTCGACCGGCTCGTCCCCATGTGGGGTGCTCCTGCGGTAGCTGCGGCAGAGGGCGCGATGGCTCGAGGCGACGCCTTGGTCGACGCCTTATGCTTCTTCGACGCAGCCGCTCGGGACCGCGTCCGGCAAGCTCTCCATCACGGTGTCAAGCAGACACTCGCGGTTGTTCGTTCCGGTTTCCGCTTCCCGGTCCATGTTGTCGCGAATGGCTTCATCGAGATCGAGGGGAAGGATGAGGAATGGAACAACCGCCGAGTTGACAAAATTTTGGAGAAGATGGAGAGGCCGGGGGCGTCGCTTGCGAAGATCTTCGAGGAGGACGTGATGCCTCCTGACGCCAGCAGCGGCGTCGGGAGCCCTCCTCCCTCGAGCTCGGGCGTCGAGGTCGAGGCTGCCCTCGCGGACCTTGGGGAGGAGTACCGCACCGACGAGGATTGAGGCCTGCGTGCCAAATTTGGGCGTCGAGGCCCTTGTAAGAATTTTGTGAGATAAATGAGGGTAAGTCGAGACCGAATGTATACGTGATTTGTTTATGGAAAGAGTTGTTTTCTTTTCAAATGCGTTTGACCGCTTCTCTTTGTCGCAAGCTCGAGTTTCTGCTAACTTAGTCTGTGTTCCTTTAGTACGTCGCGAGCCCCTCGAGGGGAGGCGTAGGTAGGGTACCGTAGCCCGGGGGCGTAGGCGGCGTCTACGTCGACGCCCCCCGACCTTGGGGCTCGAGGTATTTTAGGATTTAGACGTCGCTAGTTACTCGAGGCGTGAGTCGAGACGAGGGTCAAATTTTGAAAAGAAAACACGCATTTTTTCCGGAGTCTGGGGGGCTTTTACCCCTTGTCAGCCCCGAGGGAGGCTCGACCCTGAGCTAGGCAGGGTCGAGGCTACCTTAAGATGTGAAGCAACATGAACGATAAAGCACGAGTTTGTTCATTCATGTTGACATGTTTGTACAAAGTGATAAAATGAACGAGGCCTCGAGGCCTTTAAGGGTAGAAGCGACGTAGCTGAGATATGTTCCACGCGTTCGCCAGGTCCTGCCTTGGTCGTCGTAGAGCTTGTACGTGCCTGGCTTGAGCACTTCGGCCACGGTGTATGGGCCTTCCCACGGAGGGGTGAGCTTATGGCGCCCTCGATTATCTTGCAGCCGTCGAAGCACGAGGTCCCCCACCGCCAGGTCCCTTTTGCGCACGTGCCTGTCGTGGTAGCATCGAAGTGTTTGCTGGTAGCGTGCAGAGTTGATGAGCGCCACGTCTCGGGCCTCCTCGAGCTGGTCCTTGGCGTTGGCGAGCCTTTCGTCGCTGGTTTGCTCGTTGTAGGCTCGAAGTCGAGGTGAGCCGTACTCGAGGTCCGTGGTAAGACGGCCTCGGCGCCGTAGGTTAGGAAAAACGGAGTGAACCCGGTGGCTCGACTCGGCGTAGTCCTGAGGCCCCACAGCACCGAGGGAGCTCCGTAGCCCACCCCTTCCGAAGTCTTTGAGGGTCTTGAACAGCCTTGGCTTTAGCCCATGGAGTATCATGCCGTTGGCACGCTCGACCTGTCCATTGCATTGGGGGTAGGCGACCGAGGCCCAGGTTACGCGAATGTTGTTGTCATCGCAGAAGTTGGTGAACTTTTTGCCCGTAAATTGGGTGCCGTTGTCGGTGATGATGACATTAGGCACCCCAAACCGGTACATGATGTTAGCGATGAACTCGACAGCCCTCTCGGAGGTGGGGTCTCCTATCGGCTTAGCCTCGATCCACTTGGTGAACTTGTCGACGGCCACGAGCATGTGTGTGTACCCTCCATTTGTCCTTTTGAGGGGACCCACGAGGTCGAGCCCCCATACGGCAAATGGCCAAGTGATTGGGATCATTTGCAGGGCGTGTGCGGGCTGGTGCGTTTGCTTGGCGTAGAATTGACATCCGTGGCACGCTTGGACCAAACGCTTGGCGTCCCCAATGGCGGTCGGCCAATAGAAGCCTTGGCGGAAGGCGTTCCCAACCAGGGTCCTCGGCGCTGCGTGGTGGCCGCAAGCCCCCGAGTGCATATCGTCGAGGAGCTTGCGCCCTTCCTCGAGTGGGATGCATCGTTGAAGGATCCCGGTCGGGCTTCGTCGGTACAGCTCCCGTTCGTTGCCGTAGATGACGTAGGTCTTGGCCTCCGGGCGATGCGTCGGGCCTCCGTCTTGTCTTCTGGTAGCTCGCCTTGCGTCAGGTAGTCGAGGTAGGGCGTCCGCCAGTCGAGGGGCCGTGACGAAGAAGAGGCGTGTGTGTCGACCTGCATCGCTTCTGCGGACGTCGAGGGGTCCTTTCGAGGGGGGTGGCGTCGAATCTCGAGCCCCCCGTGCCTAGCTCACGAGGCAGGGTGGTGGAACGTACGGAATCTCGAGCCACGTGGACTAGCTCGAGGGGGTGGCGTCGAGGTCCCAGCCCTGGGTCGGGATATCGAACGGATGGCTCGAAGACGTCCTCGAGAGAAGTCTGGCGGTAGGTACAGTGCTGCGCGTGGACGGCCAATTTTGCCAGCTCGTTGCGGCTCGTTGTACTTCCGAGCTACGTGGTGAGCTCGAGGCGTAAAAATGGTCTCTAGCTTGCGCAACCCCCGCAAGTACGCCTCCATCTTGGGTCGATGCAGCTTGAGGCCTTCATAACCGGTTGACGAGAGCTGCGAGTCTCCTCGGGCGTAGAAGGGTCGGACCCCGAGCTCGAGGGCGATGCGCAGCCATTGACGAGGGCCTCGTACCGGCGGAACGTTGTTGGAGGCGGGGAAGGCAGGCGTAGCAGGTAGCGCATGTTGTACTCCGATGGGCGCGAGAATGAAGGAGCGACAGTGCTAGTGCCTCCCAGCCTCGAGATGAACCTGCTGAGAGCGGCTAGGCAGCCTGTTACTTTTGCACACCCTTGAGGTCACGAATCGGGCCCATCCTCGTGACTGCTGAGATTTTTTCAGGGTTTGCCTCGATCCCCCGTTGTGAGACGACGTAGCCAAGTAGCATGCCTCGAGGCACACCAAAGACACTTCTCGGGGTTGAGCTTCACATTCTTGGCCCGGAGGCACTCGAACGTGGTCTCGAGGTCACTGATGAGGTTCCCGACTTTCTTAGTTTTAACCACGATGTCATCGACGTAGGCCTCGACGGTTTTGCCTATGTGCTCGCCAAAGATGTGCTGCATACATCGTTGGTATGTTGCCCCGGCGTTTCGAAGGCCGAAGGGCATCGTAACATAGCAGTACATACCAAATGGCGTGATAAAAGAGGTCGCGAGCTCATCGGATTTTCTCATTCTAATTTGGTGGTAGCCGGAATACGCATCAAGGAACGAAAGTACTTCGCACCCAGCAGTGGAATCGACGATCTGGTCAATTCTAGGTAAAGGGAATGGAACTTTTGGACATGCTTTATTCAGACCAGTGTAATCTACACACATCCGCATTTTTCCATTCTTTTTCCTAACTAGTACAGGATTAGCTAGCCACTCTGGGTAAAAACCTCCTTGATGAATCCGGCCGCCAAAAGCTTGTGCACCTCTTCGCCGATGATCCTGCGCTTTTCCTCGTCGAAGCGGCGTAGGCGTTGCTTCACCGGTCTGGACCCGGCCTGGATCTCCAAGGCGTGCTCGGCGACTTCCCTCGGTATGCCCGGCATGTCCGAGGGGTTCCACGCAAACATGTCGATGTTCGCGCGGAGAAAGTCGACGAGCACTGCTTCCTATTTGGGCTCGAGGCTGGTGCTGATGGTCAGCGTCTTGCCATTGGCTGAGGTCGGGTCGACGGGTATTTGCTTGGTGTGCTCGGCTGGCTCGAAGGTGCCGGCGTGACGCTTTGCTTCTGGGGCCCCCTCGGTGGCCAGAGCTGCCAAGGCCTCGAGCGAGTCGAGGTGGACGTTGGCCTCCCCCCGCTCTACGCACTCCACGTCGCAGTGGTATGCGTGCTCGTAGGAGGTGTCAACGGTGATGACTCCTTTCGGCCCCGGCATCTTGAGCTTCAAGTACGTGTAGTTAGGAATCGCCATGAACTTGGCGTAGCCTGGCCGGCCGATGATGGCGTGGTAGGTCCCTTGGAAGCCGACCACCTCGAAGGTGAGCGTTTCCTGTCGGAAGTTTGCCGGCGTGCCGAAGCAGACCGGTAAGTCGATGCGCCCGAGGGGGTGGGCCTTCTTTCCTGGCACCACTCCGTGGAACCCCCCGACACTGGGTCGGAGCTGTCCTTCTGAAATCCCCAGGAGGTCGAGGGTCTCGAGGTATATGATGTTGAGGCTCGAGCCCCCATCCATCAACACCTTGGAGAACCGAACGTCGACTATGACGGGGTCGACGACGAGGGGGTAAGCCCCCGGGTTTATGACCTGGTCCGGATGGTCGTCACGGTCGAACGTGATTGGCGCATCGGACCAGTCAAGATACCGGGGGGCGTCGTGGTGAGGGAAAAGATTTCCCGGCGCTCCTTCTTTCTTTCTCGAGCTGAGAGCCCGACGGTCGGCCCCCCGTAGATCATGTAGCAATCGCGCACCGGGGGGAAGTCGCCATCTGCCTTCCGGCCGCCGCGCTGATCGGTATCCTTTCCCTTAGGCGCGTCTTCCCTCTTATCACCGAGCTTGGAGTAGTAGCCCTTCAACAGTCGGCAGTCTTTCAACTTGTGGTTTACGGGGCCTCTGTGGAAGGTGCAGGGATCCTCGAGCATCTGGTCGAAAACAGCCCCGTCGGGGGGGCCTCGGGGCTTCTTAGGCTCGAGGGCGCCCGCGAGCACTTCTTTGTCGTCGTCGTCATCGGCGCCACGCTTCGCCTTCTGGCCTTTGCGCTTGTTTTCTTCCTTTTGTTGCTGTCAATGTTGTCGTTCTTGGCGTCGTCGCCCTTGTTGGAGCCCTCCGGTACGATCACCGCCTTGCCTTTGTCCGTGGAACGGCCAAAGAAGGCCCCCACTGCTTCGTCGCCCGAAGCAAAGCTGGTGACGCGATCCATCAGGTCCTCGACCGTCCCGGGACGGTAGCGTCCTAGCTCATGAACAAGCTCTTGGCAGGTCGTGCCCGCGAGGAATGCTGAGATGACGTCTTCGTCAGGTACGTGGGGGAGCTCGAGACGCTGTTTCGAGAAACGTCGAGCAAAGTCGCGGAGGGGCTCGTCCGCCGCCTGTCTGCAACGCCGTAGGTCCCAGGGGTTGCCTGGGCGCACGCAGGTCCCCTTGAAGTTTCCATCGAAGACCCTGACTAGGTCGGCCCAGTCATGGATCCGATCCGGCGGGAGCCCCTCGAGCCACCGGCGGGCGGTGTCCGAGAGGTAGAGTGGGAGTTGACGTATGATCACGCGGTCGTCGTTCTTTGCTCCGCCCAGTTGCAGCCAAGGCGGAAGTCCGAGAGCCAGAGCTTGGGCTCGACCTCCCCGTCGTACTTCACGATGTTGGTAGGCGGTCGGAAGCGGTCGGGGAGGGTTGAGCTGCGGATGGCTCGGCTGAAGACTCGGGGGCCCGGGGGCTCGAGGACCTGCCGGTCCTCGTCGCTGTCGTAGCGCCCCCCCGATGGGCGCTATAGCCACGCTCTTGGGCCCCCTTGTCCTTGCGCCGCCGATTGATGTCGTTGCGGGCGTCGTTGGGGTCTCGAGGCGGCCGGTTGTCGACGATCCGTTCGCGGACTGGCCTGGCTCGAGAGGCGTCCGGCTGGTGGACGGATGCCTCGCGAGCTTCGCGGGGCGTGTCTGCTGGTTTCCCTGAGGCTGCTTCGCGTCGGCGCGACGCCGAGCTCTCGGCCTGCTGTACCGCGGCTGTCTCAAGGAGGTTTTTCATTTCTCCGAGCATGCGCCTGGCGTCGGGGTTGGAGACGGCGGGCAGTTCACGGAGCATCATCGCCGCCGCCACCACGTTCTGGCCGGCTCGTGGGAAACATACCTCGGGGCGCGCTGGTGCCCCGTCCTCGAGGATCCGTCGGTGGACCTCTCGAGCCCGGCCTCGAGCTCCGGCCCCTCGAGGCTGGGGTGGTTCCTGCATCAGGGTTTGCCGGAGCTGCAGCAGGTGTCGCCGTTCTTCCTCGGCTTTGGTGATTGCCTCTTGCACCTGCGCGAGTTGTGCCGCCCGGCCGTCGTCGTGTGTTGAGGTGACACAGCCGGTGCCGGAGGTTCGTCCCTCCTTTGAACGCGTGACCCGCCTGCCGCGGCCACGTCGCTGGGGCCTTCTAGATCGAGCGCTGGTCTGCCGTCATCGCCCTCGTCCTCGGTATCGCACGCGACCCCCTCGAGTTGAAAGCACTCCCTGGTGGGATCCCAGAAGTCGAGGTCGTGGTAGTCGTATTCGTCGGAGCCGGAGCCGTCGACGGCGTGCCGTCTTGGCAAATGCTGGGATCGCAGCTCGCGGTGCCATTCTCCGACGGTGGATCGCCGAGGTGGCTCGAAGGCTGGCAAAGAGTCGCGGTTGACGCGCGCGGGGTGGACGATCTTCCAGGCTGGCCATGGCCTGCAGCAGCGTGCCCGGACGCTGCTC
Source organism: Coix lacryma-jobi var. lacryma-jobi (assembly GCA_009763385.1). Lineage (NCBI taxonomy): Eukaryota > Viridiplantae > Streptophyta > Magnoliopsida > Poales > Poaceae > Coix > Coix lacryma-jobi. The sequence goes on along the minus strand of CM019828.1, from coordinate 26,398,245 downwards.
CCGGTCCGCCATCGCCTGGTCCTGATGGCGCCCGTCGCGGCGGCGGCGTGCACAGCCGCTGAGCGGTCGAGGCCGACCGGGAGCCGCTGGCGCCAAGCGGCGGCGCGACCCGCGCGGGAGGAGGCTGAATGGCGTCGGCGGCGCTCGGCTCGGAGGCCTCTGGCCTGGTTCCTGGTCCGTACGTATGATGAATGCGAAGTCGCTCGGCGGGCGGGGGTGCGCCCTGGAGGTTTCCGGCCGCACGCCGGGCTGGTTTCCCCTTGGGGACCCTGCACCGGCTACGGGGCCGCAGGAGTTTGCCGCGGGTACCGCCTGCGCCCGGCGATGACGGTGACGACGACGCCGCTCGCGATGTGGCGACGCGTGTGGTGGTGCGGGGTGACGCGTCGCGCCCCCCGCGGGGGGTGGCGTGACACGCTCTCCGCTCAGGCCCTCCGTGGAGAGCAGAGTCAGCTCGTTGCCGTTGCCTGTGGCCAGGAACTCGAGGCTCCCGAACCAGACGATGGCACCAGCCGAGAACGGAAGAGGGGATGAAGCCATCCAAGAATCAACGAGAAAACGGCTCGGACACGCGAAGTCCCCTACCTGGCGCGCCAACTGTCGGTGTTTCGTACCCGGGGGTATCACACCAACGAGTAATATGATCGCGTGCTTCTCTTCCTGGATGGTGATGCAAGGGGACACAAGGATTTATCCTGGTTCGGGCAAAGAAGGCCCTACGTCCAGCGGGGGGGATGTTCTTGTATTACTTGCACCTAAGTGCTTGTACAGGGGAAAATACAAGCTCAGTGAGCGTGGACCGGAGTCCGACTCGTGTTTGTGCGTGGACTCGTGTGGTGCCTGTCGTCGTCCGAATGAGGGCCCTAGCGTCCCCTTTTATAGAGCAAGGGGTGGCCAGGGTTACAAAAAGTATTACAGGTGTCGGCGCATGGTGTCCCATACGGAGAAGGGTAGGGACTCTGTCTTGTCGGGGCCACTGGAGCCGACGTGATCGTCGCTGTTGAGGCGTCCTTGAGTCGTGGCTTCCATCCCGGGCGCGGACGTGGGGACGCGACAAGGCGGGAGCCGTACAGCACCCATCCCGGAACGTACAGTACGCGGTGAGGTCCCTCCGGGTCTGGGGTGGGGTACCTGTCCTTAATAGCACGAAAGTAGTTAGGGCTCGAAGGGGCGCGGAGCCGGCTTCGAGGTGGTGCCACGGGGGCCCGAGGGGCGCGGAGCGGCCTCGAGGGTGTGAAGGGGGCCGAGGGGCGCGTAGCCGGCCTCGAGGGGTTTACAGTGCAGGGCTCGAGGGGCGCGTAGCCGGCCTCGAGGGGTTACAGTGCAGGGCTCGAGGGGCGCGTAGCCGGCCTCGAGGGGTTACAGTGCCCGACGTGGCCGAACAGTGCTGCACTGGTGCCCTTTTGCCCATGCTTGTGGTGAAAACGTGACTTGACCTTTACACGGGTTACTGTGGTACATGCCGTGCACTAGTGGACGTGACCGGAGTAGGTGAAGGCATTAAATGCGTGGTATGGGCTGGTACAGCTGACTGTACAGCTCGAGGTCCGTGCGTTAAGGCTCGAGGTGTGGAGGCGCGCTTGCCCGAGGTTTGGAGGGCTCGGGCGAGACGGAGATAGAGCGTTCGCCCGAGGCCTCGCTGGGAGGGCTCGGGCGAGACGGAGATAGAGCGTTCGCCCGAGGCCTCGCTGGGAGGGCTCGGGCGAGACGGAGACGGAGCGTTCGCCCGAGGCCTCGCTGGGAGGGCTCGGGCGAGACGGAGATAGAGCGTTCGCCCGAGGCCTCGCTGGGAGGGCTCGGGCGAGACGGAGATAGGGCGTTCGGGTGTTTGCGTTGATTGGGGGTACCCTTTTTTTGTACCACCGACAGATGGCGAGGAAGGGCTGGGACTCGCATCACGCGCGACGGCACGCGACTTAAGGCACGAGGAGAGGACATCAGACATCGGCCAAGGACCCTAGCGGAAAACGGACCCCACGCACGGCCGGACCTTGCACGGGAGGCCAAAAACCTGCGGAAGGAAAAGGAGGAGGAAACAGGCGGTGAGGAAAAAAAACCGGGCGCAACAACGTGGGCGAAAAAAAACCAAGTCGGTTCTATGCCATGGTCACAAAGAAACTGCCAAAAACAAGGCCAAACGGGCGAAGAAAAAAAAGGCGAAAACGGGTGAAAACTAGCGGAACGGGACCATAACGGGCCACGTCGGGCATGAACACGGGTGTGGAAACGACCAAGTCGGTTCTACGGCGAAAACATGACCAAACGTGCAAAAACAAAGGGCCAAAAAACGTGCGAAAAAAACGGACGAAAAAGAGCGAAAAACGGGCCCCAAAACGGGCCCACGAACGGGCCGCGGGACCCGGTCCCACCTAGGCGGCCGCGGCACCGGGGACCCGCCCATGGGGCCCCCAGCACGAAAAAGTACAAGGTTCGGTCCATCCACGGAAACAACGACTCCGTGCGCCTTTGTGGCCGAACACCGCGTTTCTGGGCAGAGAAACCAGCAAAATCTGCAAATCACGTGGCTTTTTTGTGGTCCTGGAAAACGATGTAGTAAACCAAGCAGAAAACTGCAAGTAAAACTGGGAGGGGGGATGCCCCTCGGTAGTATAGTAGGGGAGTGAGGGTTGGCTGGCTGAGACCCTGGGCAAAATGCTGGCGAAACCACTAGTTTTTCGGGCGTTGCTCCAGACTGCAGCCAGCGGACCCTCGGGCGCACTCCTCGGTGCCCGGCTGGAGGCTGACCGTGGCCCGCTTCGGCGCGGGCTGCGGCTGGCACTGGCCGACCGGGTTAGTCTCCATGCGGGCACCACGCGACCATGGCTGGCTTTGGTCGGCCAGGACGCATTGCACGGTGCTCGCTAGCCCAGGCGGCCTCCTGGCCGGCCGACAGCTAACCGTGGCCTGCTTCGGCGGGCTGCGGCTGGCCATGTCCGGCTGGTTGGCCGCCGGCGCGGCTTAACGGTGTCCAAGGCTGGCTTCGGCTGGCCAGGACGCACGATGGCTTGCATGCCACCCACAGCGGCCTACTGGTAAGGACATCGGCGCGGCTATCGGTGTCCACGGCTGGCTTCGGCTGGCCAGGACGCACGATGGCTTGCATGCCACCCACAGCGGCCTACTGGTAGGTCGCCGGTGCGGCTATCGGTGTCCATGGCTGGCTTCGCCTGGCCAGGACGCACGATGGCTTGCATGCCACCCACAGCGGCCTACTGGTAAGGTCGCCGGCGCGGCTATCGGTGTCAACGGCCTGGCTTCGGCTGGCCAGGACACACGATGGCTTGCATGCCACCAACAGCGGCCTACTGGTAAGGTCGCCGGCGCGGCTATCGTTGTCCATGGCTGGCTTCGGCTGGCCAGGACGCCGATGGCTTGCATGCCACCCACAGAGGCCTACTGGTAAGGTCGCCGGCGCGGCTATCGGTGTCCACGGCTGGCTTCGGCTAGCCAGGACGCACGATGGCTTGCATGCCACCCACAGCGGCCTCTTGCCCG
>CM019828.1:26359750-26377250 GCA_009763385.1 Coix lacryma-jobi var. lacryma-jobi | reverse complement strand
TCGGCCTGGCGCCGGTGCCCGGAAACAGCAGTTCGGCCTAGCGCGGAGGCTGAAAAACCGGGGTTCGCGCGGCGCCCGGGCACGGCCAAGTCCCCGGGAAAGCCGGCTGCTTCCCACGTGCCCGGGGCCCAAACACATGCTAGCCAACGTGTCCTCGGTGCCAAGACGCGCCTAAGTCCCCGTGTCGGTGGTACAAAAAAGGGGTACCCCCAATTAACGCAAACATGCGAACGCTCTATCTCCGTCTCGCCCGAGCCCTCCCAGCCAGGCCTCGGGCGAACCGCTCTGTCTCCGTCTCGCCCGAGCCCTCCCAGCCAGGCCTCGGGCGAACCGGTATCTCCGTCTCGCCCGAGCCCTCCCAGCCAGGCCTCGGGCGAAACGGTATCTCCGTCTCGCCCGAGCCCTCCCAGCTAGGCCTCGGGCGAACCGGTATCTCCGTCTCGCCCGAGCCCTCCCAGCCAGGCCTCGGGCGAACCGCTCTGTCTCCGTCTCGCCCGAGCCCTCCCAGCCAGGCCTCGGGCGAACGCGCTCCCACACTCGAGCCTTAACGCACGGACTCGAGCTGTACAGACAGCTGTACCGCCCATACCACACATTTAATGCCTTCACCTACTCCGGTCATGTCAACTAGTGCACGGCATGTACCACAGTAACCGGTGTAAAGGTCAAGTCACGTTTTCACCGCAAGCATGGGCAAAAGGGCACCAGTGCAGCACTGTTCGGCCACGCCGGGCATTGTAACCCCTCGAGGCCGACTACGCGCCCCTCGCGCCGGGCACTGTAACCCCTCGAGGCCGACTACGCGCCCCTCGAGTCGGGCACTGTAACCCCTCGAGGCCGACTACGCGCACCTCGAGCCAGGCACTGTAACCCCTCGAGGCCGGCTACGCGCCCCTCGAGCCCTGCACTGTAACCCCTCGAGGCCGACTACGCGCACCTCGAGCCAGGCACTGTAACCCCTCGAGGCCGGCTACGCGCCCCTCGAGCCCTGCACTGTAACACCTCGAGGCCGGCTCCGCGCCCCTTGAGCCCCCGTGACACCACCTCGAAGCCGGCTCCGCGCCCTTCGAGCCCTAATACTTTCGTGCTATTGGAGGACAGGTACCCAAGACCCGGAGGGACCTCACCGCGTAATGTACATTCGGGATGGGTGCTGTACGGCTCCGCCTTGTCACGCCCCCACGTCCGCGCCCGGGATGGAAGCCACGACTCAAGGACGCCTCAATAGCGATGATCACACCGGCTCCAGTGGCCCCGACAAGACAGGGTTCCTACCCTTCTCCGTATGGGGCACCATGCGCCCCGACACCTGTAATACTTTTTGTAACCCTGGCCTCCCCTTGCTCTATAAAAGGGGACGCTAGGGCCCTCATTAGGGACGGAACACGTGAGTCCTCGCACAAACCGGACCCCGGTCCACGCTCACTGAGCTTGTATTCTCCCCTGTACAAGCACTTAGGTGCAAGTAATACAAGAACATCTCCCCCCCCGCTGGACGTAGGGCCTTCTTTGCCCGAACCAGGATAAATCCTTGTGTCCCCTTGCATCACCATCCAGGAAGAGAAGCACGCGATCATATTACTCGTTGGGTGTGACACCCCCGGGTACGAACACCGACAGTTGGCGCGCCAGGTAGGGGACTTCGCGTGCCCGAGCCGATTTCTCGTTGACTCCTGGATGGCTTCATCCCCTCTTCCGTTCTCGGCTGGTGCCGTCGTCTGGTTCGGGAGCCTCGAGTTCCTGGCCACCGGCAACAGCAACGAGCTGACTCTGCTCTCCACGGAGGGCCTGGGCGGAGTTCGTGTCACGCCACCCCGCGCGGGGGGCGTGACGCTTCGCCCGCACCACCACACGTCGCCACGTCGCGAGCGGCGGCGCCATCGTCACCGTCGTCGTCGGGCGCAGGCGGTGCCCGCGGCAAACACCTACGCCCCCGTAGCCGGTGCAGGGGGCCCCAAGGGGAAACCCGCCCGGCACACGGCCGGAGACATCCAGGGCGCACTCACGCCCATCTAGCGAATTCGCATTCATCGTGCGTACGGACAGGAGCCAGGCGGAGGCCTCCGAGCCGAGCGCCGTCGACGCCGCTCAACCTCCTCCCGCCCGGGTCGCACCACGCTCGACGCCGGCGATTCCCGGTCGGCCCCGACAACTCCGCGGCTGTCCACGCCCACCGCCTCGACGAGCGCCATCAGGGCCAGACGGTGGCGGACCGGAGCAGTGTCGGGCGCGCTGCTGCAAGCCATGGCCAGCCTGGGAAATCGTCCACCCGCATGCATCGACCGCGACTTCTCACGACCCCTCGAGCCACCTCGGCGAGCTACCGTCGGAGATGGTACAGCGAGCTGCGGTCCCAGCATCGGCCAAGGCGGCGTCCCGTCAACGGCTCCGACTCCGACGAATAAGAACTACCACGACCCTGACTCTGGGATCCCACCAGGGAGTGCTTCCAACTCGAGGGAGTCGTATGCGATAACGAGGACGAAGGCGACGACGACAGGCCGGCCCTCGACCTAGAAGGGCCTAGCGACGTAGCCGCGGCAGGCGGATCACGCGTCCTGGGGAGGAACGAACTCGAGCACCGGCTGAGCCGCTAAGCACGACGATGGCCGGCGGCGCAACTCGCACAAGTTCAAGAGGCGATCACTAAAGCCGAGGTGGTGGAACGACGACACCTGCTACAGCTCCGGCAAACCCTGATGCAGAAAACCACCTCAACCCCGAGGAGCCGGAGCTCGGGGCCGGGCTCGAGAGGGTCCACCGGCGGATCCTCGAGGACGGCGGCACCAGCACGCCCTGAGTATGTTTCCACGAGCTGGGCAGAACGTGGTGGCGGCGGCCATGATGCTCCGTGACCTGCCCGCCGTCTCCAACCCAGACGCCAGGCGCATGCTCGGAGAAATGAAAAACCTCCTCGAGACAGCCGCGGTGCAGCAGGCCGAGAGCTCGGCGTCGCGCCGACGCGGGGGCAGCCTCGGGGAAACCGGCGGACACGCCAACGGACACTCGCGAGGCATCCGTCCACCAGCCGGACGCCTCTCAAGCTAGGCCAGTCCGCGAACGGATCGTCGGAAAACCGGCCGCCTCGAGACCCCAACGACGCCCACAACGACATCAACCGGCGGCGCAAGGACAAGGGGGCCCAAGAGCGTTGGCTTATAGCGCCCATCGAGGGGGGCACTACGACAGCGACGAGGGACGGCAGGTCTCGAGCCCCCGGGCCCCCGAGTCTTCAGCCGGGCCATCCGCAGCTCAACCCTCCCCGACCGCTTCGACCGCCGACCACATCGTGAAGTATGAGGGGGGAGGCGAGCCCAGCTCTGGCTCTCGGACTTCCGCCTTGGCTGCCAACTGGGCGGAGCGAAGAACGACGACGCATGATCATCTGTCAACTCCCACTCTACCTCTCGGACACCGCCCGACGGTGGCTCGAGGGGCTCCCGCCGGATCGGATCCATGACTGGGCGCACCTAGTCAGGGTCTTCGACGGGATTTTAGGGGACCTGCGTACGCCCAGGCAACCCCTGGGACCTACGGCGTTGAGGCAGGCGGCAGACGAGCCCTCCGCGACTTCGCTCGACGGTTCTCGAAGCAGCGCTCGAGCTCCCCCACGTGCCCGACGAGGACGTCATCTCAGCATTCCTCGCAGGCACAACATGCCAAGAGCTTGTTCAGAAGCTAGGACGCTACCGTCCCGGGACGGTCGAGGACCCTGATAGATCGCGTCCACCAGCTTTGCTTCGGGCGCGGAGCGAGCAGTGGGGGGATCTTTGGCCGTGTCACGGACAAAGGCAAGGCGAGGGGGTGATCGCGCACCCGGAGCGGCGTCTCAGCAAGGGAAACGACGCCAAGAACAAGAACGAAACAATGACGGGAACAAAAGGAAGAAAAACAAAGCAAGGGCCAGAAGGCAAAGCGTGGCACCGATGACGACGACGACAAGAGGTGCTCGTGGGCGCCCTCGAGCTAAGAAGCTCGAGGCCCCCCCGATGGGGCTGTTTTCGACCAGATGCTCGAGGATCCCTGTTACCTATCACAGGGGCCCCGTAAACCACAAGTTGAAAGACTGCCGACTGTTGAAGGGCTACTACTCCAAGCTCGGCGATAAGAAGGAAGGACACGCCTAAGGGAAAGGATACCGATCGAACGCGGCGGCAGAAGTAACGCAGAGGGCGACTTCCCCCGGGGTGCGCGACTGCTACATGATCTACGGGGGGCCGACCGTCGGGCTCTCAGCTCGAGAAAGAAAGAGGAGCGCCGGGAATCTTTTCCCTCGGACCACGACGCGCCCCCGGTTATCTTGACTGGTCCGATGCGCAATCACGTTCGGCCGTGACGACCATCCGACAGGTCATAAACCAGGGGGGCTTACCCCCTCGTCGTCGACCCGTCATAGTCGACGTCGGTTTCTCCAAGGTGTTGATGGGTTTTTGTGTATGGGGGGGCTCGAGCCTCAATATCATCATATACCTCGAGACCCTCGACCTCCTGGGGATTTCAGAAGGACAGCTCCGACCCAGTGCGGGGGGGGGGTTCCACGGAGTAGTACACCAGGAAAGAAGGCCCACCCCCTCGGGCGCATCGATTTGCCGGTCTGCTTCGGCACGCCGGCAAACTTCCGACAGGAAACGCTCACCTTCGAGGTAGTCGGCTTCAAGGGGACCTACCACGCCATCATCGGCCGGCCAGGCTACGCCAAGTTCATGGCGATTCCTAACTACACGTACTTGAAGCTCAAGATGGGGGCCGGGGCGAAAGGAGTCATCACCGTTGACACCTCCTACGAGCACGCATACCACTGCGACGTGGAATGCGTCGAGCGGGGGGGAGGCCAACGTCCACCTCGACTCGCTCGAGGCCTTGGCAGCTCTGGCCACCGAGGGGCCCCAGAAGCAAAGCGTCACGCCGGCACCTTCGAGCCGGCCGAGCACACCAAGCAAATACCCGTCGACCCGACCTCGGCCAATGGCAAGACGCTGACCATCAGTACCAGCCTCGAGCCCAAATAGGAAGCAGTGCTCGTCGACTTTCTCCGCGCGAACATCGACATGTTTGCGGGACCCCCTGGACATGCCGGGCATAGCGAGGGAAGTCGCCGAGCACGCCTGGAGATCCAGGCCGGATCCAGACCGGTGAAGCAACGCTGCGTCGCTTCGACGAGGAAAAGCGCAGGATCATCGGCGAGGAGGTGCACAAGCTTTTGGCGGCCGGATTCATCAGGAGGTATTTTACCAGAGTGGCTAGCTAACCCTGTGTAGTTAGGAAAAAGAATGGAAAAATGCGGATGTGTGTAGATTACACTGGTCTTAATAAAGCTGTCCAAAAGTTCCATTTCCTTACCTAGAATTGACCAGATCGTTGATTCCACTGCTGGGTGCGAAGTGCTTTCGTTCCTTATGCGTATTCCGGCTACCACCAAATTAGGATGAGAAAATCCGATGAGCTCGCGACTTCTTTTATCACACCATTTGGAATGTATTGCTATGTTACGATGCCCTTCGGCCTTCGAAACGCCGGGGCAACGTACCAACGATGTATGCAGCACATCTTTGGCGAGCACATAGGCAAGACCGTTGAGCCTACGTCGATGACATCGTGGTTAAAACCAAAAAAAGTAGGGAACTCATCAGCAACCTCGAGACCACGTTGAGTGCCTCCGGGACAAGAATGTGTGAAGCTCAACCCCGAGAAGTGTGTCTTTGGTGTGCCTCGAGGCATGCTACTTGGCTACATCGTCTCGCAACGGGGGATCGAGGCAAACCCTGAAAAAAATCTCAGCAGTCACGAGGATGGGTCCGATTCGTGACCTCAAGGGTGTGCAGAAAGTAACAGGCTGCCTAGCCGCTCTCAGCAGATTCATCTCGAGGCTAGGAGAAAAAGCACTACCCCTCTACGCCTACTCCAAAAGACGGAAACACTTTGCGTGGGACCGCCGAAGCCGAGGAGGCCTTAACCAAGTTGAAGGGGCTGCTGAATTCTGCACCAACTCTCGTGCCCCCGCGACCAGCCGAAGTGACGGTTCCCCCGAGCCCTCCTCCTCTATGTGGCCGCAACCACCCAGGTGGTTAGCGCGGGTCATAGTCGTCGAGAGGCACGAGGAGGGTCATACATTGCCGGTCCAGCGACCGGTATACTTCACCAGTGAGGTACGTCTCCGAGGCCAAGGTCCGGTACCCGCACATCCAAAAGCTGCTCTACGGCATCATCGTCACAGGCGCAAGCTCCAGCACTACTTCCTCGCTCATCCCGTGACGGTGGTGTCGTCCTTCCCCCTCGGAGAGATCGTCAACAATCGGGAGGCCACGGGGCGCATCGCCAAGTGGTCCGCCGAACTAATGGGGGAACCATCACCTATGCCCCGCGAAAGGCCATCAAGTCGCAAGCGTTGGCAGACTTCGTTGCTGAATGGACCGACACTCAGCTCCCGCCGGCACAGATTCAAGCCGAGCTCTGGACCATGTACTTCGATGGATCCCTCACGAAGACGGGGGCGGGAGCAGGCCTGCTCTTCATCGCCCCTCGGAGTACACATGCGCTACCTGCTACGCTTGCACTTCCCCGCCTCCAACAACGTCGCCGAGTATGAGGCCCTCGTCAATGGGCTGCGCATCGCCCTCGAGCTCGGGGTCCGACGCCTCGACGCCCGAGGAGACTCGCAGCTCGTCGTCAACCAGGTTATGAAGGCTTCAAGCTGCATCGATCCCAAGATGGAGGCATACTGCGGGGAGGTACGCAAGCTGGAAGACAAGTTTTACGGCCTCGAGCTCAATCACATAGCTCGGAAGTACAACGAGCCGCAGACGAGCTGGCAAAGTTGGCGTCCACGCGTGGCACGGTACCGCCAGACGTCTTCTCGAGGGACGTCTTCGAGCCATCCGTCGAAATCGACCCGGGGGCTGGCCCCTCGACGCCACCCCTCGAGCAGGACACGGGGGCTCGACTCTCAACGCCACCCCTCAAGAAGGACCCCTCGACGTCCGCAGAGGCGATGCAGGTCGACGCACACGCCCCTTTGTCATCACGGCCCCTCGACTGGCGGACGCCCTACCTCGACTACCTGACGCGAGGCGAGCTACCAGAAGACAAGACGGAGGCCCGACGCATCGCTCGAAGGGCCAAGACCTACGTCGTCTACGGCGACGAACGGGAGCTATACCGACGAAGTCCGACTGGGATCCTCCAACGCTGCATCCCACTCGAGGAAGGGCGCAAGCTCCTCGACGATATGCACTCGGGGGCTTGCGGCCACCACGCGGCGCCGAGGGCCTGGTTGGCAACGCCTTCCGACAAGGCTTCTATTGGCCGACCGCCATTGGGGATGCCAAGCGTTTGGTCCAAGCATGCCATGGGTGTCAATTCTACGCCAAGCAAACGCACCAGCCCGCACACGCCCTGCAGATGATCCCAATCACTTGGCCATTTGCCGTTTGGGGGCTCGACCTCGTGGGTCCCCTCAAAAGGACAAGTGGAGGGTACACACACATGCTCGTGGCCGTCGACAAGTTCACCAAGTGGATCGAGGCTAAGCCGATAGGAGACCCCACCTCCGAGAAGGCTGTCGAGTTCATCGCCAACATCATGTACCGGTTCGGGGTGCCAAATGTCATCATCACCGACAATGGCACCCAATTCACGGGCAAAAAGTTCACCAACTTCTGCGACGACAACAACATTCGCGTAACCTGGGCCTCGGTCGCATACCCCCAATGCAACGGGCAGGTCGAGCGCGCCAACGGCATGATACTCCATGGGCTGAAGCCGAGGCTGTTCAAACCCTCAAGAATTTCGGAAAGGGGTGGGCTACAGAACTCCCCTCGGTGCTGTGGGGCCTCAGGACTACGCCGAGTCGAGCCACCGGGTTCACTCCGTTTTTCCTAACCTACGGCGCCGAGGCCGTCTTACCCTACGGACCTCGAGTACGGCTCACCTCGACTTCGAGCCTACAACGAGCAAACCAGTGACGAAAGGCTCGCCAACGCCAAGGACCAGCTCGAGGAGGCCGAGACGTGGCGCTCATCAACTCTGCACGCTACCAGCAAACACTTCGATGCTACCACGACAAGCACGTGCGCAAAAGGGACCTGGCGGTGGGGGACCTCGTGCTTCGACGCTGCAAGATAATCGAGGGCGCCATAAACTCACCCCTCCGTGGGAAGGCCCATACACCGTGGCTGAAGTACTCAAGCCAGGCACATACAAGCTCTACGACGACCAAGGCAGGATCCTGGCGAACGCGTGGAACATATCTCAGCTACGTCGCTTCTACCCTTAAAGGCCTCGAGGCCTTGTTCATTTTCATCACTTTGTACAAACATGTCAAAATGAATGAACAAACTCGTGCATTATCGTTCGTGTTGCTTCGCATCTTAAGGTAGCCTCGACCCTGCCTAGCTCAGGGTCGAGCCTCCCTCGGGGGCTGGCAAGGGGGTAAACGCCCCCCAGACTCCGGAAAAAACGCGTGTTTTCTTTTCAAAAATTTGACCCTCGTCTCGACTCGCGCCTCGACGACTAACTAGCGACGTCTAAATCCTAAAGTACCTCGAGCCCCAAGGTCGGGGGGCGTCGACGTAGACGGCCGCCTACGCCCCCGGGCTACGGTACCCTACCTACGCCTCCCCTCGAGGGGCTCGCGACGTACTAAAGGAACACAGACTAAGTTAGCAGAAACTCGAGCTCACGACAAAGAGAAGCGGTCAAACGCATTTGAAAAGAAAACAACTCTTTCCATAAACAAATCACATATACATTCGGGTCTCGACGTACCCTCATTTATCTCACAGAATTCTTACAAGGGCCTCGACGCCCAAATTTGGCACGCAGGCCTCAATCCTCGTCGGTGCGGTACTCCTCCCCAAGGTCCGCGAGGGCAGGCTCGACCTCGACGCCCGAGCTCGAGGAGGAGGGCTCCCGACACCGCTGCTGGCGTCAGGAGGCAGCACGTCCTCCTCGAAGATCTTCGCAAGCGACGTCCCCGGCTCTCCATCTTCTCCAAAATTTTGTCAACTCGGCGGTTGTTCCATTCCTCATCCTTCCCCTCGATCTCGATGAAGCCATTCGCGACAACATGGACCGGGAAGCGGAAACCGGAGCGAACAACCGCGAGTGTCTGCTTGACGCCGTGATGGAGAGCTTGCCGGACACGGTCCCGAGCGGCTGCGTCGAAGAAGCACAAGGCGTCGACCAAGGCATCGCCCCGAGCCATCGCACCCTCCGCCGCGGCACAGGAGGAGCACCCCACATGGGGCCGAGCCGGTCGAGAGAAGAGCGAGCCCGCTCCGCCACCATCGTCTCGTCTTGGAGCTGGTCCAAGAGAGCCTGGTTCGTCTCACGGAGCTCCTCGACCGTCTTCTCGACCCCTGCGCAACAAACAAGGAAGAGTGAGCCTGCGGCGTAACAAAGAACTTCGAGACCAAACAAGAACAAGGTGTAAGCCTCACCATCGCAGTGTTGCCCCAGTGCGGCGAGGTCGCTGGTCAGGCCCTCAGCACGCTGCTCCAGCCTGCGCTTCTCGGCCAGCGTGAGGAGCTTCTCGGACCTAAGGTCCTCGATCAGCCGCCCGCCTCTACCAGGGCCAGATCCTTGCGGATCACCTCCTGCCGCGCCGCCCCCTCGGCAGCTCGGGCGGTGGCGGCACCACTCACGGCGTCTTCGGCCTCTTTTCTTGCCGCCTCCGCTGCGGTCCGGGCGGCGGCGGCCTCGCCACGGGCGTCAGCAGCCTCCTGCTTCGCCGCCTCGGCTTCAGCCCGGGCAGAGGTGGCCTCGCTTCGGGCGTCCGCGGCCTCCCTCCTCGACGCTTCGAGAATGGCGGCGGCTTCCTCCTGGATCGGGCGACCTCGCCTCGAGCCACCCGGACCTCCGCCTCCGCCTCGTTAAGCCGGCTCGCCATCTGGGCGTTCCGGCTCAGCTCCGCGCGGAGATCTCGAAGCTCCGCCTCGGCCCGCTCGAGGGCGGCTGACACCTGTGCGGATCGGCCCGCCTCCTCGGAGCAGGACCGCTCCGCCTCCGCCATAAGTGCGGCCACCTCCCGGAAGATGGACCGCACCTCGCGCGGTGCCCGCCGCTGGGCCGGCTGCTCGACGGGAACCACGGCAAGGGCGGGCTCAGTGGGACGGGAAACGGCCATATCGGTCGGTCGAGCTCGATGTCGGGCAGATCCTCCTCCGCCTCGAGCTGCCCCGACAGCGACCCGCCGCTCGACGGCACGGGCCCCGGCTCCCTCCGTCCCTCCGCCGGCGCCTCCTGTTGCGGATCGGTCGAGGGAAGGCTCGGCCCTGGGCCCTCTTCCCTGGCCGGGCCCTCCGGCGCCTTGTCGGCGCTAGCCGGCACGACGGGCGCCTCCACCGTCATCGAGCCCGCGGCGAGGAGCGGCCCCTGCTCCAGCTCGTTCAGGAGGTCCTCCACCGTCGGCTCCTTCTCCGCCGACGCCTCTCCCCCCTTCCCTCCTCCGCAGCCCGGCCCGTGCTGGTTGGAGCCACAAGGGGCGCAGTCTCCTCAGCCCGAGACGCCGGCGGGGCCGTGCTCGCCCCAGGTGCTTCCCCCGGAACAACCGTCATGGTGAGGGGAAGGATGGCGCTCCCAGTTGGCACCATCGCGGGAGGAGGAGGGGGAGGAGGCAGCGCTTCGGCGGACACGGTGGTGGCAGGCTCGATGCCATGAGCTGAGGCCCCTGCAAAACGAGATGACGGAGATGTCAGAACCAGAAAGAGTACCTCGACCCCTATGGTCGATGGCGACGGCCTCACCAAAATTTGCGACGGTCATCCGGCCCCCTCGAGCCATGGCAGCTCGGGCCTTCTCCAGCCAAGCGGCCTCTCTAGCAGAGGAAGGTGCCGTACCTCGAGGTGCCTGTGCCTCGACGGGGCTCGAGGCCTTGGCCCGCTTGGACGAAGCGAGATCCACCTCCTGGTAGGAGCGCTTCCCCCTGAGAAAATGGAGATGGCACGCGTCATTAAAAGCAAAGAGGTGAAACCTCACTAACAACGAGACCCAAGGAAACTACTCACCCGAAGCGGCGGCTGGGCTTCTTCCCGGAGTCACCGGACCTCACTCGGGGGCTTCGAGCCCACCCCACGGCTCGAGCCCTGCGCCTGGGCCGTCTCCTCAGGGCTGGGATGGGGGAGGGCTCCCGACGCCTCCCATGGCTCGACCTCGAGAGGGAGAGCCCTCCTTCCGCCCACATCGCGGGAGGGCGATCGTACCGCCCTCGTGCTGACGTCGTGGCGCTCGCCCCGGCGCGGGCTCCGGGACCTGCTCCGGCGCCCGCGCTGGTGGTCGCGCCCTCCCGCGTCCGCTTCCGCGTCCGGCGGCGGTGCGGCGATGGACTCCGAGGACGCTCGCGCCCCTGGTCACGAGGCGCTCGGGGGCTCCCTCCCCGACGCTCATGATGGCGCGGGCTCGACGCCTCTTCTTGGCGCCCACTCCTCCGCGGCTCGACGGCGCCCTTGACGGCTCGCGGGGGTCGGGCCCGGAACCCTTCTCGACCTGTCGGCCGCCTCTCGAGGCCCGACCCCTCTCGAGACCCCCCGTCTGGGCTGACGCGGGGGCGGCCTCCGTTGGCGCTGTGGCCGAGGCGCTCCGGGTCCGGGGCTTCCTTGCGACTGGGGGCACGTCCGGCGCGGAGCTCGACGGACCTCGGGCCCCCGACGAGGCAGGGATCGGCGCCGCCTTCCGCGGCTGCGTCCCGCGTGCCCCTTTTGTCGGTGGGACCTCCAGTGTACCCTCCTGCACAGAGCGGTCAGCCCTGTCATCGACGAGCCCCGCGCGCATCAAGCGCGCATCCATCCCCTCGTCGTCGTCCTCCTCCTCGTCACTACTCTCCTCCTCCGAGCTCGAGGAGCTCAGCTCGGGGACCCGTCCCCAGGCTGACGGTTACGACGAGCCTTCGCCAGTCTCTGCTCCCGAGCTAAGCGACGCAAGTTTTTATCTTTCTCTTTCTTTTTTTTGGCATCCTTGCTCTCCTTGTCCTTTTGAGCAGAGAGGCGCCTCACCTGAGCATCCGCGGCGTCCTCCCTCACCGGGGCCTCGACGCGCGACAAGTAAATGCCCCCTGAAGAAAGGAGAAGCGTGATGAGACAAACCACAAGACGGATGCAAACGGGTCGAAGGAGGAAGAAGGGGGAGGAGGCTCGAGATAGCTCGACTCGAGGGAGGCTTACCAGGTCAAGACACCCCTCGTCGGGTGCCATCGCAACCAGGTTGGAGAGTTCAGGGACGAACGGCCCCTGGATCGTGATCGACACCCGGGAGACGCCCTCGTTCCGGACAGCCTCTCTTCGGCCATCCTCGAGCGGATTGAGCGCCTCGAGCTGAGCCTGCGGGCCCATCTCGTGCATAAGAGGGGGCGGTCCGCCAGCGGAAGAACTCTTCGCTGGTGGAACGCCCAAATGACCGCTTGCACGGTCAGCTTCTTCTCATCCACCAGCGTCTTCATCATCTCCATCAGCGGGGCCAGGTGGCGTTGCCTGTCCGCCGCGACGCCCCAGGTCCACTTCTCCGGGCGTCGAGTAAGGACCCTGCCGGTGTACTGCGGAAGGAGGCCACCTTCGTTCCGCGAAGAAACCAATGGTCGTCCACCCGGCCTGTGTTGGTGGATAGCTTGTATCGCAGGTACTCGCGGGGACATTGGCCGACGAGGTCCCCGCCCTCGCGGTGATGGCAAGGGAGCCCATGCGCACGGGCCTCCCGCTGGGCTTCAGGGACTTGATGAAGAGCTCGCCCCGGAAGAGATGGACGAACATCTCCCAGTGCGGCTCCATCTTCAAGTACCCCCTCGCACACCGCGGCGAATATGGCGGCATGCGAGATGGAGTTGGGGGAGAAGTGTTGCAGCTCCACCTCGAAATGGTGGGCCAGCCCTCGCAAGAAGCGGCTCGCGGGACGCCGAGCCCATGCGGGTGGTAGCGCGTGAAGCTCACCACGTACCCCTCCGGCGGGTGCGGCTCCGGTGCTCCGCCGACGGATAACCCACCATGCGGGTCCCTCCTCCGGGTTGGGGCGCAGAAGCCCCTGGGCCACAGCGAGTCCATCTCGTTTCTGCGTCACCTTCGACGGGCTCTCAGTCCTCGGCCGGCAGCATCTGTGTCTGGGCGGCCATGACGGTGGTGCGGCGCGGATCCGAGCAGCGGACGGGCGGCGGCTAGCTCGAAGGAGAGGGCGCGTAAAGGCCAGCGGCGGCGAAGGCAAAGGCAAAGTAAAGGGTTCTCTTTCCCCTCTTTCGATATTTATAGGGAGAAATCCAAAGGACGGGATCTCCCACGACGTAAAAAGGTAACAGAATGCATTCAATGCGCCTACCTAACCGCGTCTCGAGCCGGGTGCAGGTTACACGCGTTACCTCTCCATTCGCTCCACTACCCGGGCCCGCCACGACCGTCGCTCCGGCTTCGCGCCCGTCGCTCTCCCCGACAGTTTCCGCCTAAAAAGGCGCGCCCAACGGGCAGAAGGACTCCCAGACGACGGAGGCCTCTTCATAAAGGTAAAAACGGGCCCCGGCCCTAAGTCTCGAAGTAGCGAAGGCTGGCCCTCGAAAAGGGTTCGACAGCCGGCTTCGAGCATCCGAGTCAGGGACACCAAGGGGCGCCACTCGCGGCATTACTCGAGGGCCGAGCCCTCGAGGCCCCTCACGTGTATCCAAGGCAGGGAGCTCGACGTGCAGTGAGATCCCCTCGGAGGGAGGCATCGAGCCACCGGGCCCTATCGAATGGACCCGGCACTCCTGCAGACTGAGCACCCATGCTTTATGAGACCGCCTCCGGGCCACAGTCGACCCCTAACGAACGGGGCACGAGCTCTCACTTGGATTCCCCGTTACCAGCTCACCGGGAACCTCGATACTCGCCCACTCGGGGTAGTACGAGGCATCCCCCCTCGCATCCGATCGAAAGGACTCGCGGGATGACAGCCAGGGCAATCGGCATGCCGGACAGCTCGAGGAGCCGGCCAGTCGGTTCAGCCTGGCACCCCTCGACGAAAGAGGGTCTATAAACTCGGACAGTTGCGACTAATCTCTTTTCTTCGTGTGAGCATGAGATTTTCAGGACTCAGATGAAAGCTCGACCCCCATCTCGCCGGAGCCCTCGAGACAAGCCTCGTGCGAAGTCTCCCGCGGCAAAGGAAAGGTTACCGCGAATATTTATATTACTACCAAACCACATTTCGAGCATGATTGACAGGAACACACGGCGCCGCAATCTCCGCTCCCTGACGACTCCGCCTAAAAAGGCGCGCCCACTGGGCAGAAGGTTCCCTAGCGACGGAGGATTCTTCGAGAAGCCCACGAGAGAGTTCTAACCACTCCCCCATGGCCTCGGGGGCTACACCCGCGGGTGTCGCTCGCACGACACCCACGGAGTCAAATCGACAAGACCCTCGAGACCAGTCAGCTACCCATCGAGATCCCAACCTGGAGCCCCTGCTCGAGTGCAAGCACTCAAACAAGGGCTCGGGGCTACTGTCGGTGGTACAAAAAGGGGTACCCCCAATTAACGCAAACACGCGAACGCTCTATCTCCGTCTCGCCCGAGCCCTCCCAGCCAGGCCTCGGGCGAACCGCTCTGTCTCCGTCTCGCCCGAGCCCTCCCAGCCAGGCCTCGGGCGAACCGCTCTCTCCGTCTCGCCCGAGCCCTCCTCCAGGCCTCGGGCGAACCGCTATCTCCGTCTCGCCCGAGCCCTCCCAGCCAGGCCTCGGGCGAACCGCTATCTCCGTCTCGCCCGAGCCCTCCCAGCCAGGCCTCGGGCGAACCGCTCTGTCTCCGTCTCGCCCGAGCCCTCCCAGCCAGGCCTCGGGCGAACGCGCTCCCACACCTCGAGCCTTAACGCACGGACCTCGAGCTGTACAGACAGCTGTACCAGCCCATACCACGCATTTAATGCCTTCACCTACTCCGGTCATGTCCACTAGTGCACGACATGTACCACAGTAACCCGGTGTAAAGGTCAAGTCACGTTTTCACCGCCAGCATGGGCAAAGGGCACCAGTGCAGCACTGTTCGGCCACGCCGGCCATGTAACCCCTCGAGGCCGACTACGCGCCCTCGCCCTGGCACTGTAACCCTCGAGGCCGACTACGCGCCCCTCGACCGGGCACTGTACCCCTCGAGGCCGCTACGCGCACCTCGAGCCAGGCACTGTAACCCCTCGAGGCCGGCTCGCGCCCCTCGAGCCCTGCACTGTAACCCCTCGAGGCCGCTACGCGCACCTCGAGCCCTGCACTGTAACCCCTCGAGGCCGGCTACGCGCCCCTCGAGCCCTGCACTGTACCACCTCGAGGCCGGCTCCGCGCCCCTTGAGCCCCCGTGCACCACCTCGAAGCCGGCTCCGCGCCCTTCGAGCCCTAACTACTTCGTGCTATTGAGGACAGGTACCCCAAGACCCGGAGGGACCTCACCGCGTACTGTACATTCCGGGATGGGTGCTGTACGGCTCCCGCCTTGTCGCGCCCCCACGTCCGCGCCGGGATGGAAGCCACGACTCAAGGACGCCTCAACAGCGACGATCACACCGGCTCCAGTGGCCCCGACAAGACAGGGTTCCTACCCTTCTCCGTATGGGGCACCATGCGCCCCGACACCTGTAATACTTTTTGTAACCCTGGCCTCCCCTTGCTCTATAAAAGGGGACGCTAGGGCCCTCATTAAGGACGGAACACGTGAGTCCACGCACAAACCGGACCCCGGTCCACGCTCACTGAGCTTGTATTCTCCCATGTACAAGCACTTAGGTGCAAGTAATACAAGAACATCTCCCCCCCCCCCGCCTGACGTAGGGCCTTCTTTGCCCGAACCAGGATAAATCCTTGTGTCCCCTTGCATCACCATCCAGGAAGAGAAGCACGCGATAATATTACTCGTTGGTGTGATACCCCCGGGTACGAAACACCGACACCCGGGACGACCTCGGAGTGAAAACGCGTTCGGTCTGGCGTCCGGTGCCCGGAACAGCAGTTTCGGCCCTGGCGGCGGAGGCTGAAAAACCGGGGTTCGCGGGCGCCCGGGCACGGCAAGTTCCCGGGAAAGCCGCTGGCTGCTTCCACGTGCCGGGGCAAAAACACATGCTAGGCAACGTGTCCTCGGTGCCAAGACGCGCCTAAGTCCCCGGGACGACCTCGGAGCGAAAACAGCGGTTCGGCCTGGCGCCGGTGCCCGGAAAAAACAGCAGTTCGGCCTGGCGGGAGGCTGAAAAACGGGGTTCGCGCGGCGCCCGGGCACGGCCGCCAAGTCCCGGGAAAGCCGGCTGCTTCCCACGTGCCCGGGGCAAAAACACATGCTAGGCAACGTGTCTCGGGTGCCAAGACGCGCCTAAGTCCCCGGGACGACCTCGGAGCGAAAACAACGGTTCGGCCTGGCGCCGGTGCCCGGAAACAGCAGTTCGGCCTGGCGCGGAGGCTGAAAAACCGGGGTTCGCGCGGGCGCCCGGGCACGGCCAAGTCCCCGGGAAAGCCGGCTGCTTCCCACGTGCCGGGGGCAAAAACACATGCTAGGCAACGTGTCCTCGGTGCCAAGACGCGCCTAAGTCCCCGGGACGACCTCGTAGACAGTGGTTCGGCCTGGCGCCGAGGCTGAAAAACAGGGGTTCGCGCGGGCGCCCGCGCCGAGAAACAGCGGTTCGACTTGGATGGCGAGGAAGGGCTGGGACTCGCATCACGCGCGACGGACACGCGCACATAAGGCACGAGAGAAGGACATCATGACATCGGCCAAGGACCCCTAGCGAAAACGACCCACGACGGCCCGACACTTTGGCACGGGAGGCCAAAACCTGGCGGAAACAGGCAGCGTGAGGAAAAAACCGGGCGCAACAACGTGGGCGAAAACAACCAAGTCGGTCTATGCCATGGTCACAAAGAAACATGACAAACAAGGCCAAAACAGGCGAAAAAAGGCGAAAACGGGTGAAAAACTAGCGAAAACGGGACATAACGGGCCACGTCGGGCACGAAGGCACGGGTGGAAACGACCAAGTCGGTCTACGGCGAAAACATGGACAAAACGTGCAAAAACGGGCCAAAACGTGCGAAAACGGACGAAAAAGAGCAAAAACGGGCCCAAAACGGGCCACGAACGGGCCGCGGGACCCGGTCCCACCTAGGCGGCCCGCGGGCACCGGGGGACCCGCCCATGGGGCCCCAGCACGAAAAGTACAAGGTTCGGTCCATCCACGGAAACAACGACTCCCGTGCGCCTTTGTGGCCGAACACCGCGTTTTGGGGGCAGAAACCAGCCAAATCTGCAAATCACGTGGCTTTTCTGTGGTCCTGGAAAACGATGTAGTAAACCAAGCAGAAAACTGCAAGTAAAACTGGGAGGGGGGGATGCCCCTCGGGTATAGTAGGGAGTGAGGGTTCGGCTGGCTGAGACCCTGGGCAAAATGCTGCGAAACACTAGTTTTTCGGGCGTTGCTCCAGACTGCAGCCAGCGGACCCTCGGGCGCACTCCTCGGCTGCCCGGCCGGCTGGAGGCTGACCGTGGCCCGCTTCGGCGGGCTGCGGCTGGCACTGGCCGAC
>CM019828.1:26192250-26344750 GCA_009763385.1 Coix lacryma-jobi var. lacryma-jobi | reverse complement strand
AGGGAACGGTGTTTGTCACTTTCATTTGCAACAAGAATGCCATTGCTGGGCTGCAGCCCTTTCCACGGGACATCATGTCATGGAGTGGTCAGCTATATGGCAGAGTTTTTGACAGATTTGGTGAATTTCATCTACGTGAGAATGGTATGGAAAATCAGCACCAAGTTTCATCATTTGCCACTTTAATATTCTATTTCCTACAGTGAGCGAAAATTCCATGTTCGAATGCATTGTATCCCAGTATATCCTTTAAGGATAGAAAATTAAGGCTTTTTTTTTTCTTACGTTTAAGTGGACACAGTTTACTATCCTTCATTGAACATAATCTATTTCTAGATAACAAGATTCAAATTTACATTCGTTGATGATAACATTGTCACCAGCATGTATCCAAAATGTTGGGAATCTGATTTTCAATTCTGAGGATCTGCTACCTTGTCACCAGCATGTATCCAAATATATTGGGAATCTGATTTTCAATGCTTAGGATCTGCAATACTGTCCAAGTGATTAACTTATTATGCATTTGTTTTTTCAGACTACGCATTTAATCATCGAAAGTTTGGCGGAAATGCTCAGTCAATAACAAAAAATCGCTGGGTTCATCACACATCGTTCTTGTGGGATTATGATGTGAAAAATATGGATTATCTTAAAATCCCAAAGCGTGCACCTGAATATCGACTGGTATGATCCTATCTGTTTATTTCCTGATCTGGTTTTGGCATCCTTTGTGCATAGGCATCGAGAATGATGTTTAGCACGAGCTTCTTCAATGAGATTATCAAATTTGAGCATCTTTAGTTTTGATAGATGTTACTCAGAGGTAATCAGGTAGGAAACCTGTACATGAGTAGTTGAAGGGTAAAACATTGAACACGCTTTACAAGTCTCTGTTAGTTTTTTTTTCCAGATGGTGTCATAATGTTTTCCATGACTACCAAAGTCAACTTTTGCCCCTTATTGATGTGAACTATCATTAATTGTTATGATACCTTGATCTGGTAAGGTCCAAGAACTGTTGAAGTTGGTTAATCATGGCTTACTTACCAGCATTAGTGATTACTGCATGTGTATATATTGTGTAAGAAAAAGTTTTAACAGTGATTGCCAGACAAAGGGTTGAGCAGTACTAATAATAAAGCTTGGATAGTTAAATGGGTTTTTACTGTAAGTGCTTTAGTATACTGAAACCTGAAAAGTTAGATGGGTTTTACTCCAAGTGCTTTATTGTTGTACTTGAATGATAACCTAGAGGAGATGAAAAGTGCTGGGTAGAAATAAAACAGTTTGGTTTTTTATCAATTATTAGATGCAAGGATCTGGCGTTGCACAAAATAGTGCAATGATGACCAGTAGTGTCAGACAGCAGCTTGGCTATGCTAGTTGATTTCTGGTGGAACTTTTGACTGTGGAAGTATTGCCTAGTAATGACATGGATTGCCAAAACTCAGTGCAATCATTGACCCACTTTACACAGGAAAGAGCTGTAACTGAATAATCATCGAGTTTGTAATGTGAAGGACTGAAGGCATGTTTTGTAGAATGAAGTGATCTTATTCTTTAGTTTTTTTATTGATTTGTGGAATAGAATGAGTTGATCATCATCACCTCATTCCTCATAAGTTAATAATTAGTATTAGTATGAGTAATGAGGTCATTCTTCTAAATTTGATGAATAGATTCGTAATGCATCACCTCATCTAGTATGGACTGATTCCCATAACCAAACACTCCATTAATGCATGATTTTTCATTTGTGCTAAAAATACCTTCAACTTTGAAAATCTTGCAGTTAAAGTGTACTTATTTCTGTGGCAGTACCACTCATGTTCCTGGTTGTGTATGTTTTACACTTGAACTGAGCCTATTTCAGATATATGGTATCTCTCATTTTTTTACAAACGAAAGGTGATTGTCAACTCAAAATGTTCACCATTAATGTAGATTTCTCATTTTCTTTACAGGCAAGAAACCACACAGATTTCCTGTGCCGCATGAAGGAGTATATTCCTACGCGGTCAGTTTTCACCGATGGGGTTATTGCGGTCCTTGGAGAACACTTCTCAGTTCAGCCCATGGATCTACAAGCAGTTCTTTCCGGTGGTGAAGAATTTGTGCCTTCTACAAAGCTGGTGTCACAACAAGACCTAGAGGAAATTGTTTCCTCCAAAGAATCCCTAGTACAGAAAGTCGAAGCATGACCATGATTGTTTTTTGTTCTGAAATCTGAGCAATTATAGGCGAGCTGTGAATTCATGCAACTTTGAGTCCGACATTATGGTCACTCAACCGACAGCATTTTTTTTAAAACAGGTCCTGCCCTCACATACGCGCATATCATATTCTTATGAGCATCTCCAAGTGCCTCAGCTGGATTGACAAATTTCAAAATTAATAAAGTCATTTTGGGCTTTTGTTGTTGACAAGTCCATTTTGTTTAAATTGACAAAAGATTTCTTCCTTTAAAGAATATAGGTTTCACCCAATTGAGCTATACTCAGTTTGTAAACCACTGACCAAATCTCTTCATCACTTAGTTAAAACTGGGTTAAAATTGACAAAGGATTCACCCAATTGGGTTTAAATCTTCAGCTTTCCATGAACGTTTGTATTTTGTTAGATTTAGGCTTTGTTTAGTTGTTGCAAATTTTTTTGGGGAAGTGTCACATCAAAGTTTGTGGCACTAATTTAGTTTATTTAAAATATATTAATTATAAAACTAATTACCTGTCGTACAATACATAATGAGATGAATCTATTAAGTCTAATTAATTTATCATTAGCACATGTTTATTAGCACCACATTGTCAAATCATGGATTAATTTAGCTCAATAGATTCGTCTCGTGATGTAAATTCTGGTTGACAAATTAGTTTTATAATTAGTCTATATTTAATACTCGGCAAAATAGCCGTTTTGGCCCCTCAACTATTGCGCAAAGCTCAATTTGGCCCTTGAACTATCAAAACGTCCACTTTGACCCTTAATCTTATGATTTCTGACTCAATCTCATCCATTCGCCTTGATGGCCGGACATCTGGACAGATGACATGCGAAAATGTCTAACCTGCCCCTCTCTTATTTCTTTACTAGGCAGGCACCCCTTCACGGCTTTTTTCTCCGCCCTTTCCTTCCTTTTCTTTTCTCCATGGCGGCTGCATAAGTAGGTTAGGTTTTTGGCTTGAGAAGATAATGAAAGACTCTATAGCAGGTAATTACTAATATATCAGGAAATATTGAAAGGTCCACGAAACTGATCTGCTAGAGAGAGAACAGGGAGGAAGATCATGTACAACAACTAATTCATCTATTACAATAGATCAATTGTCTTCCTTCTCAAAATGTAAGTTGTTCGTCCTGTTGCCAAAACCGCCAAGTTTCGATTCGTCGTAGCCCGAACAACTGTCCCGAGTACCTCCGTGGCAGGCTATCAGTGATAAAACATTGGCAACGGGTGGTTGTGGCTCCACGGGCAGTTGGCCTCCATGACTCCAATGATGCAGGTGAGGGAACAGTGGCTGGCCTCATCTAGCGCCTGATGAAGAAGAAAGAGTGGGTGACGGCGAGAGGAGGAAACGGTGGAGACGGTATCTCCGTGAATGGCCACGCAAGGTGAAGAATTAGGGAGGGACACGAGAGTCATTTTGCTTCTAGAGCTGTCCACATGTCGGGCAATGAAAAAGCATGGATTAGATTGAGATGCAAATCAGAAGATTAACGACTAAATTAGACGTTTTGATAGTTCAGGGGCCAAACTGAGCCTTGCGCGATAGTTGAGGGGCCAAAATGGCTATTTTGCCTTGATACTCCATGCATGTCTTCTAATGTTTGATGTGATAGGTGATTTTTTTTTAGGAAGCAACTAAACAAGACCTAAATCTAAGAAAATACAAACGTTCATGCAAAGCTGAAGATTTAAGCCCAATTAGGTAAATCCTTTGTCAATTTTAACCCAATTTTAACTGAGTGATGAAGAGATTTGGTCAGTGGCTACGAACTGAGTATAGCTCAATTGGGTGAAACCTATTATTCATTAAAGGAAGAAATCTTTTGTCAGTTTTAACAAAATGGACTCGTCAACATAAAGGTTTCATTTTTGTGTTATAAAATGGTAATATTCCATCGACAATTGATAATAGGAATCAATTGTAAAAACTGATTTGGTTTATCAATAGTTCGGCTGAGCATATTGGGCCCGTCGGTTCGTTAACGGAAGAAATCAAAATAGAAATTGTACAGGTGTCTGCCTGGCTGGAAATGTGTCTGCCCGCCGGTTCGGATGGCGGTCCCGCCGCCTCTGTTTTTTTTGTTAACCGCCGCGGCACCGTTCCGCATCCGGAGTCCGGCACACCGTTCCCACCGTTCCCATGGCGGGCGCGCGTGTTCGTGTACGGTGTACCAATGACGCTGGCACAGGAACGCGCGGCGGTGGTCCGTGGGTGACGGACACCACCGGCCGGGTCCGGGTGGCAGGCGCAGGCGCCGCGTCATGCACGAACGCGGCTACAGCGGCGTCCGTGCGGGGCTGGTACGATACCGGCGGGCGAGCACGCAGATAGACCAGCGCACCACCAGCCACAAGCCACCAGCCACCAGCCACCGGTGGTGGTCGACACGCGACACTGGTACGGGCGTACGGCCAGGCGACGCAGGGAGGCGGCGCCCGTGGACGACGACGAAACGAAAGAAGGTGGTGGCATCACGCCCTCCTTTCCCGGCCTTGCTGGGCCCGACAGGGACGCACGGGCGCTCTCTGGGGAGCAAAGCAAGTGGACCGGGGTTGGAAGGAGTGCATCATGCGTGGACGAATTCCAGGCTGTTGTCGTAGAGGATCCCGGGAGGCCAGGCGGCCGACCGGCGCTGCGGCCGCGCGGGCCCCGCGGCGCCCGTCACGTCCGCCTCGGCGGACTCACCGGCGCTGTTGTGGCCTGCGCCTGCATGCGTGCGTGCGGGTGTTGCACGAGGGGGCGCGCGGGGGTGAGAATCATCCTCTCTTCCTCTGGCAGACTGCCGGCCGGTTGCGATGAGCTCGGATCGGGCCCCGCAGCGGTTGCCACCGAGCTAATCGTACGTCGCCGGCGATTAACGAAATACTACTACTAGTACTCCTACGCATACCAGGACCCATCCCAGGCCGGCCACGGGCCACGGCCAGGCAGACGGACGACGTACGAGCGCGCGGACGGACGAGACCCAGGTAAAGTTGAGCATGGAGCCCGTGGGCCAGAGGCACGGCCCAAAGCACGGCGATTCAGCACGGCCCAAACCCAACACAGTACGGTAGCTACCGGGTCCGGGCCGGCCTGAAGCCCGCAGTGGGTTGTGCCAGGGCCGCACCCTCAGCCCATGGGTCGGCCCGACACGGCACGATATATATATATGGAAATATAAATATAAATATATATATAAAAATATATAAATATAAATATAAAAATATACTTATAAATGTAAATATATATGTTTTTTTTTGCTGGCGGGTCTGTTGGGCCCGGTCGGCCTACGGGTCTTTGGGCTGGCCCGTGATCCGATAGGGCCGTGCCTGGGCCAAGGGTGCGGCCTAGTGGCCCGCCTTGGCACAGTACGGTGGTCCACCGTGCCTTGGCCGGTCCGGCCCGATCGGGCCGTGTCCAACTTGGGCCCGGGTCGTGCCGGGCCGGGCGGCCCGGTTGCTCAACTATAGACCCAGCCACCAGCGCACGTGAACTCGGCGAGCTGAGCGCTTTGACTGCTTGAGCCCGGTGGCTGGCTGTAACTGTAACTAGTCCGCAGCTGCCGCGGCTTGTGCTCCCAAGTTGATCTTGCAACTCCGTGTGTCATTATTAAGCGGCTGGATTGGCGCACCTGTAGATGAATGCACACCCACTACTGGAGGCGCTTGCTTTGCCGAGTGCCTGTAGCACTCGGCAAAGGCCGTCCGACGCTCGGCGTAGGCTATGCCGAGGGCCGCTCTCGGCATAGGACTCTCGGCAAAAATCCTCTCGGCAAAGGAGCCTTTGCCGAGGGCCATTTATCGGGCTCTCGGCAAACTTTTCGCCGAGGGTTCCGTGTAGCCCTCGGCAAAAAAAAGTAGCCGTTAACGGCGCTCTCTACTGACGGTCACTTTGCCGAGGGCTAACCTGGCCCTCGGCAAAGGCTATATTTTGCCGAGAGTCCGGCTCTCGGCAAAGCTATTTTTTTTTATTTTTTATTTTCCTGTGCCGACGGTTAACTAGGGTCGGCTCTCGGCAAAGAAATTTCTAATGATTTTTTTTGCGGCCTCTTCGCCGAGGGCTCTATCATCTGACTCTCGGCAAAGCCCTTGAAATTGCGTGGACAATCCGAAACAGATACGGTTATCGATATGCAGAGACCTGCATACCTCTAGCCGTATCTCTTTCGGACGGGAGACGCCTAACTGGGTTCAATGACCTAAGACCCTTTTCTGGGAAGAGACGTTATTTATACCTAGGGTGCCGGTGGAGTCAGGCTAGCGGCGCAGTGGCGAGTCGGTGCAGTGGCGAGGCGAAGCGGTGCAGGCAGACCCGCGACGACGACGAAGACGATCGAGGTCGCCGAGGATCTCCGGCTTGGCCCCGACAGGTCCTCCTCCTACAGAAAAGACAAAAAATATAGTATCCATTAGAAATTTCGGCAGAACCTCCCCTGCACGGTGAGGTTTCGAAACCTGCAAGAAACAACGGCACGATGGCCGACATCCACATATATGCGGCACGATGGCCGACATCCACATATACACGGCACGATGGCCGACATTCACATACATACCACTACACTACTAGTAACAACTACTTACTATAAATGGGTGATACATGTGCAATGACGATGGGGCAATCGAGGACGACTTACGAGCAGACCGATCGACGACGACCGAGGGAACGAACTCGGGGGGGCACAACGGGGATGTCCACTTCTTGCTCCTCTACGACCGAGCGGGGTCGCAGCGGGACGGCTCCTCCTCCTCTCCTCTTCCTCCTCCTCTCCTCCTCCTCTTTCTCCTCCTCCTCCTCCTCTTCCTCTTTCTCCTCCTCTCCTCCTCTCCTGCGGACGCGGGGCGGGTGCAGGGCGCGCGGCCGGGGCGGCGGCGGCAGCCGGGCGGGGCGGCGTCGGCGGCGGCCAGGGCGCGGGCGCGCGGCCGGGGCGCAGGCGGGCGGCCGCGGCGCGGCTCGGGCGTGCGGGCCGGGGCGGGGCGCGCGGTCGGGCAGCGGGCGGGCGGGCGGGGCGGGCACGGTCGGGCGGGGGCAGCGGCGGCGGCGGCCGGGGCGGCCGCGGACCGGCGGTGCGGCGGCGGCGCGGCGCGGCGGGCGGGCGGCGCGGGCGCGACCGGGCGGGCCGGGGCGGGGCGCGCGGCCGGGGCGCGGGCGGGCGGGGCGGCGGCGGCGGCGCGGGCGGGGCGGCGGCGGCGGCGTGGGAGGGCGGCTGGGCGGGCGGCGCGTCTGTGCGTCTGTGGCCAAACCGGGCGCGCAGATTTTTTTTAACATATTCACGATTTGCCGAGAGCCAGATTAGGTGACACTCGGCAAAAAGGGCACCTTTGCCGAGAGCCACGTGATCTGGCTCTCGGCAAAGGTTTTTTTTTATTTTATTTTTGTAAACACTACGCCGAGAGCCCTGGCCCTGGCTCTCGGCATAGGTGCTCTTTGCCGAGGGTTTTAGGAAGCCCTCGGCAAAGCATTTTATTTTTTTTTTGTATTTTTTCTCCCAATTTTTTCTGTGGCCTTGCTACAGTACTAAAAGCCAAGATTTTAAATTTAAAGTGTTTTCCATAAATCTTGCTATATTTCGCGCATTTTCTTTAATTTTGATGATTTTTCCCGCGGGACGCACGTTTGAACTGCAGGTGCATGAAATAATAAAACTCAGCGATTCGAAAAATGGTATTAATTCTTTAGAGTGTATTTCGACACCGTATCCAGGGACAGGCGCGGAGACTCAACCGTCTCGTGCACGAGAAACGGCGACCAAGTTGGGTGATATTGCATTTAAAATTATTAAAAATACAAACGAAGTCAGAAAATCATGAAAACGGACGAGTGACCTTGGCATCGCATGCAGAGGCTCCAAAAAAAATTTGGAAATGTTTGGAGGAAGTGGTGGCGCAAGATGGTTGAAACCCTGAGATCTCCGCATATCATCACATGTGATGCCAGGAGTGAGATCTCAGGGTTTCAACCATCTTGCGCCACCACTTCCTCCAAACATTTCCAAAATTTTTTTGTAGCCTCTGCATGCGATGCCAAGGTCACTCGTCCGTTTTCATGATTTTCTGACTTCGTTTGTATTTTTAATAATTTTAAATGCAATATCACCCAACTTGGTCGCCGTTTCTCGTGCACGAGACGGTCGAGTCTCCGCGCCTGTCCCTGGATACGGTGTCGAAATACACTCTAAAGAATTAATACCATTTTTCGAATCGCTGAGTTTTATTATTTCATGCACCTGCAGTTCAAACGTGCGTCCGCGGGAAAAATCATCAAAT
This sequence comes from Coix lacryma-jobi var. lacryma-jobi, assembly GCA_009763385.1. NCBI lineage: Eukaryota > Viridiplantae > Streptophyta > Magnoliopsida > Poales > Poaceae > Coix > Coix lacryma-jobi. The sequence continues at coordinate 26,336,271 of CM019828.1, read as the reverse complement.
TAAAGAAAATGCGCGAAATATAGCAAGATTTATGGAAAACACTTTAAATTTAAAATCTTGGCTTTTAGTACTGTAGCAAGGCCACAGAAAAAATTGGGAGAAAAAATACAAAAATAAAATAAAATGCTTTGCCGAGGGCTTCCTAAAACCCTCGGCGAAGAGCACCTATGCCGAGAGCCAGGGCCAGGGCTCTCGGCGTAGTGTTTATCAAAAAAAAATTTCGGGGCTTTGCCGAGAGCCTAACAGAGGACTCTCGGCAAAGGTAACGGCGCAGGACGAGCCGTTTGCGAACGACCCGTTCGCCGAACGACCCGTTCGCCGAGGTTCCGTCTACGCCGAGGGTTTAGCCCTCGGCATAGGGTATCTTTGCCGAGAGTCAGACTTCGCCGAGAGTCTGGCCCTCGGCGTACAATTCTTCGCCGAGATCCGTACAGTGCCGAGGGCTGACTCTCGGCAAAGACCTCTTTGCCGAGTGCCCGTGTTTTAGCCCTCGGCAAAACGGCGGGCACTCGGCATAGAGCCCGTCTCCGGTAGTGACCACCGTACCGATACCATGCCGGGTTGCTGCATCCTGGATCAGCTGTTATACTGTGGACCCGGGGCCGAAAATCTCAAGTGGCCTAGCTAATACAATAAGCTAGCGAGAGAGAGCTACAGTAGCGTGCATATGATGAGGACAAACAGCTGCGAGCACGAAAAACACGAAGCCACTCCGCCAGGACCCCGCGGCCGACCGCGCCCCCGGCGGGCTCGGCGACCCTCCGGCCGGCCGGCACCACCGCATGCAGCATGCAAACGATCGAGGCACCACGGCGACGGCGACGGCGACGAGCTAGCCACCCCTTCAGCAGCTCCTCGCGCGGGCGTATTCATGCGCGCGTCCACGGTATGGCTCCACCACGGCACCACCCGCGGTTTTTGTCCTATAGTCCCCCAGATTCCCAGGCCACGCGGCAGGTGCGGCATCGAGTTCGACGACCTCTCACGAGTCACGACCATAGTACGGTATGTCCATATATACTGTCCTCGTGTCGTGCGTGGGCGCGTGGCCCTGCAGGCGAGAGTATATAGGACGACGACGTCTCCTCATGGCCGCCGCGAGCGCCGTGCGCGGGCATGCATGCCAATGCCACCTGCCACGCCGTCCATCATCCATGCATGGACCCGGGGCCGGATTGCTGGGTATTTGGATTGGCACCCGCAGCCGAAGCCACACCACACCACACCCGCGCACCGGCTGGCCGCGCCTCGTGCGCGCTGCGTCGTCGGCTGGAGATGAGGGCAGCCGGGCATCGCCTCGTCGGTATCTCGGCCGTGCGTATGTGCGGTCGCGGCCGGAAATCAATGGCTTTGAAGCTACGAGTCGCTGCTAGCTAGCTGGGTGATTTCCAGGTCACACGACACTCACGACAAAAGCCGCTGCTCTGCGCGTGGGGTCTATGCTGAAAATTAATATACTCCTACAGTACATCACACTGATATAAACTTGACTTCAGGCAACCATGCACATGCACGGTAGACTTCTATATATATCATTGGTTTGCTCTATATGGATGGATCAAACAGGACTAAATAAGGACCTAATTAGCCGATGGTGGACGACAGCGACACAACACCTGTACGAGGAGCTACCGAGCTAGCCCCACCCGACCGCCGATGGAGACGGGCTCGGTCTCGGCGGCGACGCGCGCGGCATGCGTGCTGTCGGCCGCCGCGTGCACCGCGCGAAAGCGAGAGAGCTAGCGACCGCGGGTGATGCATGCGCCGTGAGCCCGTGAGCGAGCGAGCAGAGAGAGAGAGAGAGATAGAGTTCGGTCGCGCGTCGCGTGTGCTGCTGGCTTGTTGTATGCATGTATGAGATCGAGATGGGGACCGACGTCGTCGGGGCATGGCCGCGCGGAAGCCGGCGTGCATGCATGGACCGTCTCTCATTAAACGACCCAGATGTGCATCTCGATCGACCGGATGGACCGATCGACTGATTTGCACGGGACACGCCTCCGATCCATTTGGTACGGCGTGGACTCATGTCGCGGCCCTGACATCAATTTATTAAGCATGGTACAATGTTTTTTACTCACAACAAAACAACATTAGTCAATTTATTTGCCAGCTTATCGATCAGATGAATAGGGCCGTAGAAGGAGGAAGTCTCTTCTATTTTCTAAAAAAAGATTTAATGTGTACTGTAATAATGATGACTAAAGACCCCTAGCGGTGCTGTCTTTTGCACCTACAAATTCCTATCGGCTTTATATATAGAGCCTATCGCGGTGTTTACGAAGGCACGGAACGGAAAGGGGGTGATGCAATGGTGTCACCTTAGGATATATAGACCCTACTCGTGGTGCCACTACTATCCAAAAATCTATTTTTGTCAAGTGCCGAGTTCTTTGCCGAGTGTTTTTTCTCTATGCCGAGTGCCAAATAAAAAACATCCAGCAATAAAAAAAAACACTCGGGAAAAAAGTTCTTTGTCGAGTGTTTTTTTGTATTCGACGAAGAAGTTTTTTTCCAAGTGTTTTTCCTTGACACTTGGCAAAGCACTCTTTACAGAGTGTTTTTTTGACACTCGGCAAAGCCAATTTTTAAATCACATTTTGAAGCAGTAAATTAATTTAAATGAAAATGTTTTCAACTACAAAGTTGCATAACTCATCAAAATGAACAAATTTATTGGGTGATTTTTTTTATTTGACAAACTGATAGTAAATTTGTTTACAAACTAACATTTGTTTCCGTAGTCTATGAAACTGCGAGAGTGAAATATAAGATTTGTGAATAATGTTCGAACCATCATGTCAGATGTATAAATAGTCAAACAACCAAAATAAAACTCTGTAGACTTTGACAAGTTTCAAAACTTTGTAGTTGACGACCTTTTGATTTGAAGTCATCTTGTCATTCAAAACTACGTCTAAATTTTAAAAATTTAAAATTTGAATTTTTTAAAAGACCTCGGATGGATAAATGACCAAAATAAAAGTTGCAGAACTGAGAACATATATGAGAACATATATGATGAATGATTGACTTTGATAAGGAAGGTTTGAGGCTTTTCCCGGTTGAGTCATTACTCACTATGCGCTTAATGTTTATGACTAACCGATGGCGTTGAGTTGTGGTGTTTCTGTGTTGGTGTGCGTGTGCAACATGTGTCTCTTGGCTGTGTTGATGTGCAGGTGTTGAGCTCAGATACAGTGGTCGATGGCGAGGTGAAGGTCAAGTAGAGACGTGTAGTGCCGACGGACCGGGAGCGGTGAAGGATGGGCGTGTCGTGCGGCGGACGTGCCATGCCGATGTACCCAAAGCGGTGAAGGGTGGACGTGAGGCTTGGACCGACGGACCAAGAGGCCCAAGGACCAGCTGTGGTAGCTGGCACATGGCATCGGCGAGCGAGAGCACATGGGGATGTGCGGTGCATCAGCCGAGTCGGGACGAAGACGATGGCGTCGTGGCACTTGGCGGGAGGTCGGACACGGGCTTGCGTGCGGCGTAAGTGCCGTCGGCCAAGTCAAGAAGGAAGGCTAAGGCGTTGTGCCCGGCGTGGAGGCTGGACATGCATCGGCATCGGTGCCGGTGGTCGGGGTGTGCGAACCACATCCCGTCTACAGTGCGGGTTCGGTAGCTGAGCCTCAAAAAGCTACCCTTGACGGTTTCTGAGTTTGAGCCTCAAAACTCGGGGTGACCGGTTTCTGAGTTTGGGCCTGAAAACTCGGGATGGACGGTTTCCAGGTTTGGGCCTCAAAACCTGGGCTGGCGGGTTTCCGAGTTTGGGCCTCAAAACTCGTGGTGGACGGTTTGCCAGGTTTGGGCCTCAAAACCTGGGCTGGCGGGTTTACCGGTTTGGGCCTCAAAACCGGGCGGAGGTTCCCATGCGGAACGGTCGACGCGTGGCGGCGTGGAGAGGCTGGCGCGGCGGCGAAGCTATCCACGAGGAAGGCGCGGTGGTCGACAGTGACAGCACGTGGCAGCATCCTGGAGCTTGCGTCGAGGCGAAGCGAAGGATGAGAAGGCGCGTGGCCGTCGGATGAAAACTGCTAGGGTTGGACAGTTTTACCCCTGGGAGGTATTTGGGTTGAGTGCTTCATGTGAGGGCGTTTTGGTCTTCGGACGTGCGCCTATATATATGAGAGGGGGCTGGTTAGGACAGCCGATCCTTGGAGGTGTCACTCTCATTTTGTTTAGGTGAGAGGAGGCTAGGGTGAGAGGAGAGGGTGACTCTTGTTCTTGAGCTTTTCGCCATCCACGCTTTGTTGTTGCGAGGAGTGGCTTGTAACCCGACACAGTGTGCTACACAATTTATCATCCCGTAGCAATCCAAGGATCAATTTCGTCCTCCTCTTTGTTGGCTGCAATTTGGATCGAATCGTGTTTTTGTTCTTCGCGATTTGGTTTTTCCCCTCTCGGAGATTCGCTTCGTTCTCCCTCTCCGAGCGACGATTTGCGATTCCGTTTGAATCAGATTGTTCTATGTCGTGAGCTCCTTCTTTCCATCGAAGGATTTCTTCTCTAACCTCACGAACATATAGATTGGGTCGGAATCGTGTTCGTTCTTCGTTCTTCCCCTTTTGCCCGTTCTTCTTCGATTTTCATCGATTCACCAATCTATAGTTAGATTCGAGCCATGATTTCTTAGGGATAGCTCACTAACCTTGTTGTGAACTCGTCTGCAAAATTTTAGATTTTTCGGAGTTCATTTGGTAGAGTTTTGGATTCGAATTCGGAATTTTCTGGAGCTTCAGCGCAAATACCAGACGTGTCCGGTATGATCCCGGACGTGTCTGGTATACTTTAATTTCGAATTTCGAGCTGATATTTTGTGGAGATCTTCCCGTAGGTGTCTACTAAATCTGGTTAAAATTTCATAATTTTTGGACACCGTTTGATAGGGGTTTGGATTTTTCTCCCAAAATTGGTCTGAGCAGTGAATACCATACGTGTCCGGTGTGAATCCCGGACGTGTCCGGTATTTAAATTTGGAGTTTTGAGCTGCAATTTTTGGGAGACCTTCCTGGGTGTGTCTAGTACCTGTGGTTCAAATTTCATAATTTTTGGACACCGTTTGGTACTCCTTTTGGTTTTTCTCCTAGGATTGGTCACTGCAGTTTTCGATTTGCTCCGAGGCTCTTTTGTGTTCGAGTAGTGTCCCGCTGTGCTTCTTGAAAGCATCCACCCTACATCTAAGGTCGTGGACACTACCGAGTTCTTGTCTTGCTTTTGGGGTGACTCTCTGGGACAAGGGCCTTCGATTTCTCGACAAGAAATTTGAGGCTCTCATTCACCCCCCGCTGGTCGCCATTTCGGTCCTTCAATTGGTATCAGAGCAAAGTTAAGGATCTCCCTACCTTAACCGGTTCCGGATCCGCGAAGGCGACCTTTTAGAGTGGTTTTGCTTCCGACGTATTTTGCCGAGGTGTTGAGCTTTTGTCTCGCTAACACTAACGGTGCTTTGTGAAATGGCACCAAGTTCCTCTTCTTGCATGTCTTTGTCCTCAGGTTCGAATCATGGATATGTGATCGAGGATGACATTGCGAGAAGAAGGAGGAGTGAGGCTCTGGAGGCAGAACGTGAGGTGGACGCTTTTCTGGACTTTCTAGGAGATTATGAGCATTCGACGGAGGATCGTATACGTGAACTTGGCAAGGCCAAGAAAGGTACACTTTATGCTTGTCTTAGGATTATGTCTCTACAATTTAATGCTTGTCGTGATGACAACAGTAGATATGATGAGCTTTGTGATACCTTGCATAGAAAGATCAAGAAGTTGAAATGCTCTATTGCTAGGTTGAGATGTGGTCTTTCTCATTGGAAGTCTAGTGCGTCTTTACCTTGCACCTCTTGTAGTGACATGGTTAGGAAGAATGATGAGCTATGCTTTTCTCTTGCTAGCTTAAAATCTGAATATGACATGTTGACATCCAATGCCTCCAAACCATGTCTAGTTTGCATTGACTTACGCAAGGATCTTGATTGTGCTAAAACTGAAATAGCCTTGCTTAAGTCAAATGCTTTGTTACCATGTGTTTCTTGTGAGTCTTTACATGCTGAAATTAATAAATTAAAATTGACTCACACCACATGTATAGATGAACTTGAGCATGCTAGGGCTGAAATTGATGAGATAAATGCTAGGCCTTGTAGCTCATGCTCTTTGAATAAAAATGCTTTCCATGCTTCTAGTGATACTCATGATTCTTTGCTTGATGTGAATGGTGACGTTTCTTCCACCGATTTCATGTGCACATCATGCATTGATTTGGCAAAAGAAGTTTTGGCTTTCAAAGTTTTGCGCAATGATATGAGCGCCAAGTTGGTTGAGCACAATGATATGAGTGCCAACCTTGAAAAAGAAAATGAACTCTTGCGTACCACATATGCCGAGTGCATTAGAGAGGAGATGGACAATCTGAAAAACACTCCTTATGGTACTTGTGATCGCCTCATGTTTGAGAATGAGGTTTTAGCCAAAAGATGCAAGAGTCTTTGTGCACTACTAGAGAACAGGCCTTTGGACGATCTATCAATTGAGCTATAGTCTCGAACAAAAATTGCGTCCGGGGCTAAAGATCTTTAATCCCGGTTGGTGTTACCAACCGGGGCTAAAGGTGAATCTTTAGCCCCGGTTGGTATTATCAACCCGGACTAAAGGTGCTGGACCTTTAGTCCCGGTTGGTAATACCAACCGGGGCTAAAGGGTGAACCTTTAGCCCCGGTTGGTGTTACCAACCGGGACTAAAGGTCCTTTTAGCCCCGGTTGGTGTTACCAACCGGGGCTAAAGGTCCTTCCCGAGTGGATTCAAAAGGAAAACGTCCAGAACTACATCACGTGAGTTGCGTAGCTCAGTTGGTAAGCGTGCCTGAGGCGAGATGTGCTGAGTTCGAATCTCACACAGCACATATTTATTTTTCCTCTGTGGACCTTTAGCCCCGGTTGAATGCACCCGGGACTAAAGGCCGGGACCTTTAGTCCCGAATTCTTAGTCCCGGTTGGCATACCCGGGACTAAAAGCCCATTTTAGCCGGGACTAAAGGCCCTTTCTCTACTAGTGGTGCTAAGTCTTTTGAGTCACGCATTTCTTGCAACTCCGATTTTGATATTTCAAGGTTTGCATCTTTGCAGAGTTGAGTTCTTGTGCTGCGCGTGAGTCTCTTGACGATAACACTTGTGCCAAGGTTTCGGATAGCTCTTTCATAGCTACTCCTAACCTTGCTGTTTCTTCGAGTGATGTCCAAGGGACTTCTCTTGACAAAGGTGCTTCTCACATTTTTGGGACTCGTGTTCCCAATCCGGTTTTCCATTGCACCTTTTGCAAGAAGGATGGACACTCATTCGATTTTTGTTTCCGCCGTGTCAAACACGAGCGACGAATTCGAGCTAAGGCTTTTAGGAAGCCGCGTAGCCTTTCCCATGGCACGTGTGCTCCTAGTTCTGGCACCAAGTTGAACATTGATGCTTCTTGTTCTAAGTCCCAAGGGACTTCTCACTTGTCGGAGAATGGTGTGCCTTCCAGTAGGCCATTGTACCATTGCTTTTTTTGTGAGAAAGATGGGCATCAAGAAAGCTTTTGCTATCGGCGTGCCAAACGTTTGCGCCAAGCTTGCTCTTCTAGGAAGACGGTGGTTCATAGCCCTTCCCATGGTATGAACGCTTGTGCTCCTAGTAAGAAGCCTCTCTTTGTTGATGGGTGTTATGACTCCTTTTCTAGTGGGATAGGTCATGGTCGTGGACATGCTTCTAGTGCTTCTTCTCTTGGTCCACGTCATGCTTTTCATGATGCTTCTATTGGTTCTTCTACAAAAACCTTGGAAGATATTTGCCTCTTTTCCCGTGGTACGACTCGTTCTTCCCCTCGAGTTGTCCTTTTGAGGAATGCTTCCAAGGGTGTTTCACAATTGCATTTGAACCAACATTCGCATCATGCTAACCCACAAGATAAGTTGAGTTTTGTGACCAAGTCTTGGGTTCCCAAGTATATGCTTGCTAACCCTTCGGGATCCAAGACTCGGGTTACCTTGTCCTCTTGTGTGTAGATATGAGGACGCGGGGTGGAGAACATGCGTCGAATGGAGCTTGATCTTTTAGATGTGATCAAGTTTTTGATGGTTCTCTGCACCCCGCTTAGATTTGCCTCCAAAGAGGCTTTTGCAGCTTGGTGAGCTTTCTTATACACTCATACCTTGTACATCCATGTGATATTTCTTATGGTATGAGATGGACGTTCTTGTGCTCACTTGTATAGTTCTTGCATGTACATTTTCCTTTGTATCATGTTTTGCTTTAGTCTAGCATGTGCTATCTTCTGTATCATATGTCATGCTAGCTTTGTGTATAGCTTTTGTGGAATATCCACTTTTTCATGCTAGTTGGTGACCCTCATGAATATTGTGCCATGTTTTATCATATTTCTCCATGAGCTTGGTTTGTAGTGGTATGATGTTCATTAGGTATCACTTTTCAGGTGCTAGTTTTGGTTAGCTACATGTATCCTGTTGATATGATTAGTTTGAGCACTAGTCTTTCCATAATTTTATCATGTTACATGTTTTTGGATCTATTGCTATCATTATCTTGCATTGTAGCATGTGTTGAGGCTTAGGCTATGTTTGGGTTGATCATGTGTTTAGGCTGCATTTTGCTATACAGTGCTTTATCCTGTTGCATGGTAGTCTTGACTAGTTTGAGTTCAGATCTCCTTGCGATATCATTCATAGGTAGATCTCCTTTTGTTGAGAGTTCACCTTATGCTTATTATGTGACTAACCGTTTTCGTGGAGACCTTGAGGTCACACTGGACGAGACAACGCCTTGTGTCTCTTCTGCCTTTGAGTGTGCAGGAGAACAGGAGCCTGGAGAGAGCATTTCGGCTCACGGACCCGATCCCACTTCTGCCACGACTTGGGGTTCCGTTCGAGCAGCTCTCCAGCGAGCACTAGCTGCACCTGAGGGAGCGACAACATCTGGCAAGGGGTAGATGACTTTGGCGAGGTAGGCGCCCTGGATCTTTCAGCAGATTCACCCCTCTGCAGATGGACGACGACATTGACCAGCACGAGATGCGGTCTAGGTCCTTCTGTGTCTCTTTCCACTCATTCTGCTTTTGCTGCCCCTTTTTGAGCCCAGAGATGTTGGACACATACTTTCTGACTCGTTTCAGATGGATGTGGATGATATCACCTTTGGTGGCTCCTCTCATGGTCTTGTTGGCAAGTTTGCAGATTTTATGAGCAGGAAGGTTGAGATGTGGATGATGGGTTCGACATGGGTGAGGTCAAGCCTCTTTTGATGCCCATGGCGACGACAGTTGTGATGGATGAAGACAAGGACGGAGAGCCCATGGACCAGACTCAGGCATCCCCTCGGGCATCACATAAGCTGGTGGTCAAACGCATCATGAGGTACCTCCGATTCACTCCTGAGTTCGGTCATTGGTACTCTTCCTCTTCGACCCCTTTGCTGTGTGGTCTTTCCGATGTGGATTTTTGCTGGCTGTCGCTTGAGCATTTCTTGGCTCTTCTCTTGTGAGTTTGGTGTGTGTTTCCCTTTTAGTTGGGGAAGCATTTTGCTTGTTGTATCTTAGTTGGACTTCTCCGATACCCTTTTGTTTTGGGTTTTCCTTTTTAGGCTACTTTTGCTTTGTCTTTGATAGACTAGCTTTTGCATGCATTTCATCATGTATTCTAGTGCATTTTAGAGCTTCATGTTTAGAGCAATGAGAATGAGATTATGCTCTTTTTGGTATGCCCTGTTTATTCATGATGATGCTTGTAGCTTAGGCTCTTTTTGATCACTTGATACATGTTATGAGCTAAGCTATTTTTGCAAATGGTGAACTTGATTAATCAACTATGAAACCTTTAATTTGTTCACCATTGAGAGTGGCAACTAGCATGGGTAGGATGTGTTGAGATCTTGTGCTATCTTTTGTATGCTAGGTTGCTATGTCTCTTGCATTGAGTCATTCACTTGCTTGGACTGTTCATATTTACCTTGTGCTTAAAATTTGATCCAAGTCTAAGTGAAATGAAAAGATTGAGATGGGATTGCATGTGTCAGCACCTCACGGTATCGAGACTGTTTCTGATTGCACTTTTGAGTTAAACTTGAGCCGTGTAGTGTAAGACCGAAACCGGTGCTTTAAGCTTCCGATTGCTTTTCTTGCATAGGCTTAGCCCGGTTGAAAAGTTAGGCAATGACCATGTTTTCAACCTCTCGCAATCACATGCTTTAATATGAACTTGTGTTAATACCGCTGCAATCTCTGATAAAATTTGATACTAACACAAGTTTATGCTTCATTCTATTGCATGATGATTGAACTTTGCTAGGGGTAGTTCACCTTTTATACTTGAGTTAGCACTTGTTTGTCTTTTCTGTCCATTCATGCTAAGTGCTATTTTAGTGGTGAACTCCTTTTAAAATGGCTTAAAACTGCTCATATGCTCAATTGTTCATATTTCGTATTCATTTGATCAGTTTGAGCCTTTGCTAGCATGTGTATTGGTTGCAACAATTTCAGGGCAGCACCCTTTTGAGCATCTTTTCATTCTGATTGCTATACACTTGAAGCTGTTGCATTGTGCATATCATGCATTTTTAGCTTAGTGTACATACCCCCAGCTCCGATACACTTTGTGGTCACTTTCATTGCTTTTCATTGCCCCCATATGCTTTTGGTTGATGACTTATCTTGCGTTTGTGTCAACTTTGTGGAAAAATGTTAAAACCCCTCAGCATGTTCCCTTTTGTCAAGGGGGAGAAGCTGTTTGCAAGGGGGAGTTTGTGTGTTGGCACAAAGGGGAGAGTCATGCATTTTGAGGAGAGCTTTGAGCTAGGGGGAGTTTAGCTCTTTTATGTGTTTCAATTGGTATCCATCTTCTGGTATGGAGTGCATTTGGTGTCCTGAGCTTTGATGCATAGCCTTTGTGTTTAGGCTTGCTTTCAAGGGGAGTCGCTTTTGTCTTGCTACTTCTCCGCGTGCTCCGAGTGTTTATGCTCCATTTAGTGTTGAGCTTCTCTTTGTGTTTTTTCTCAATCAGTATCGAGCCTGCTAGTCGTGTTGGGCCGTTGTTGCCTCTCTTGAGAGACTAGCAGTTTTTGCTTGGTATTTTTGATTGAAGCCTTCAGCTAGTTGTGTCGAGCCTCTATGCCTCTGTCTTGAGGAACTAGCTGTTTTCACCAATTTTTGGCTGTTTGTGATTGGTATCGAGTCTGCTAGTTGTGTTGAGCCTTTGTGCCTCTATCTTGAGGGACTAGCAGTTTTGCATTCTAATGCGTTGTTTCAGCCTCAATTGGTATCGAGCCTTGAGCTAGTGGTGTTGAGCCAGCGATTCCCTTTTCTTGAGGGCTAGCTCATTTTTGACTTGGTTGCGTCGAGCCGTTGCCCATGTCTTTGGGAACCAAGTCTTTCACTCTGTGTGATCGAGTTTTGCTCTTTTATGAGTTGTTGCTCCGATCCCTTGCTTGGTTGCGTTGAGCCGTTGCCCATATCTTTGGGGACCAAGTTTTTCAGTTTTGGTATCTCAAACCATCTCTTTGTGCCTAGTTTTTGTCAATTCAATCATCAAGGGGAGAAATTTCAAAACCCAAGTGGATAAGAACCTTCCAAGTTGATAAGAACCTTGGTTTCTTTTGTGATGATTGTTTGACAAATTATTTGAGATTGGTTTTTGAGTGCCTTTTTGGGATTCATGAAACTCTTATTTTCACTTGATTCTTCGGTTGTGTGGAGGCTTTGCCCGCTTTTCCTGTTTCTTTCGGGACCGAGAGCTTTTATTTGAGTTTTCATGATCCTTTCTCATCTCAAGTGGCCTTGTGTTTGCTTTTGCTTGGCTTTTGGGCACTTGAATGAGGCTTGCCTTCAAACCCTTCCTTTGTGGTTTTATTTTTAGTCAATGCATTCATCCAGGGGGAGATTGAGAACATATATGATGAATGATTGACTTTGATAAGGAAGGTTTGAGGCTTTTCCCGGTTGAGTCATTACTCACTATGCGCTTAATGTTTATGACTAACCGGTGGCGTTGAGTTGTGGTATTTCTGTGTTGGTGTGCGTGTGCAACATGTGTCTCTTGGCTGTGTTGATGTGCAGGTGTTGAGCTCGGATACAGTGGTCGATGGTGAGGTGAAGGTCAAGTAGAGACGTGTCGTGCCGACGGACCGGGAGCGGTGAAGGATGGGCGTGCCGTGCGGCGGACGTGCCATGCCGATGTACCCAGAGCGGTGAAGGGCGGACGTGAGGCTTGGACCGACGGACCAAGAGGCCCGGGGACCAGCTGTGGTAGCTGGCACGTGGCATCGGCGAGCGAGAGCACATGGGGATGTGCGGTGCATCAGCCGAGTCGGGACGAAGACGATGGCATCGTGGCACTTGGTGGGAGGTCGGACACGGGCTTGCGTGCGGCGTAAGTGCCGTCGGCCAAGTCAAGAAGGAAGGCGAAGGCGTTGTGCCCGGCGTGGAGGCTGGACATGCATCGGCATCGGTGCCGGTGGTCGGGGTGTGCGAACCACATCCCGTCTATAGTGCGAGTTCGGTAGCTGAGCCTCAAAAAGCTACCCTCGACGGTTTCTGAGTTTGGGCCTATAACTCGGGGTGGCTCTTGTTCTTGAGCTTTTCGCCATCCACGCTTTGTTGTTGCGAGGAGTGGCTTGTAACCCGACACAGTGTGCTACACAATTCATCATCCCGTAGCAATCCAAGGATCAATTTCGTCCCTCCTCTTTGTTGGCTGCAATTTGGATCGAATCGCGTTTTTGTTCTTCGCGATTTGGTTTTTTCCCTCAGGGAGATTCACTTCGTTCTCCCTCTCCGAGCGATGATTTGCGATTCTGTTTGAATCAGATTGTTCTATGTCGTGAGCTCTTTCTTTCCACCGAATGATTTCTTCTCTAACCTCTCGAGCATATAGATCGGGTCGGAATCGCGTTCGTTCTTCGTTCTTCCCCTTTTGCCCGTTCTTCTTCGATTTTCATCGATTCACCAATCTATAGTTAGATTCGAGCCATGATTTCTTAGGGATAGCTCACTAACCTTGTTGTGAACTCGTCTGCAAAATTTTAGATTTTTCGGAGTTCATTTGGTAGAGTTTTGGATTCGAATTCGGAATTTTCTGGAGCTTCAGCGCAAATACCAGACGTGTCCGGTATGATCCCGGACGTGTCTGGTATACTTTAATTTCGAATTTCGAGCTGATATTTTGTGGAGATCTTCCCGTAGGTGTCTACTAAATCTGGTTAAAATTTCATAATTTTTGGACACCGTTTGATAGGGGTTTGGATTTTTCTCCCAAAATTGGTCTGAGCAGTGAATACCATACGTGTCCGGTGTGAATCCCGGACGTGTCCGGTATTTAAATTTGGAGTTTTGAGCTGCAATTTTTGGGAGACCTTCCTGGGTGTGTCTAGTACCTGTGGTTCAAATTTCATAATTTTTGGACACCGTTTGGTACTCCTTTTGGTTTTTCTCCTAGGATTGGTCACTGCAGTTTTCGATTTGCTCCGAGGCTCTTTTGTGTTCGAGTAGTGTCCCGCTGTGCTTCTTGAAAGCATCCACCCTACATCTAGGGTCGTGGACACTACCGAGTCCTTGTCTTGCTTTTGGGTTGACTCTCTGGGACAAGGGCCTTCGATTTCTCGAGAAGAAATTTGAGGCTCTCATTCACCCCCCTCTAGTCGCCATTTCGGTCCTTCAAGAACTCAATAGGTTACGAAAATTTATAGTTGACATTTTTCTAAATTTTTAAATCATCTTGTCATGCAAAACTATATTTGAATCTAAATATTTTGTAATTTGAAATTTTCAAAATATCTCAGATGGAGAAATGACCAAAATAAAAGTTGTAGATCTCAAAAGTTATGAAAATATATAGTTGACAACTTTTAAATTTGAAATCATCTTATCAATGAAAATTACATTTGACATTTTTTAAATTTGAAACTCAAATTTCATAAACCTTGGATGGAGAAACTTTCGAAACAAAAAGTGTAGGTATCGAAAATTTATGAAATTTTATAGTTGACAACTTTTTTATTTGAATTTGTTTAAGGTCTCAAACGAGTAATTTACACTTAGTTTTGTATAATACATGGGGAACGAAAACAAAATCTAGGCACTGGTGACAGTTTAGTGTAAGGGTAGATGGGGCTACACGCGAGGGAGAGGTCGCAGGTTGGAATCTTGTCGGCTGCATTAGCGGTGAAGTTTGCGCGAAAAATGCCGCAACTTGTGACTTCAATGGCGAGTGTTGGTCGGTGGGGCCCTCTTGCAATTAAAAAAATTCTTTTTTCTGGATTTCTTTCGATTTATATTTTGCTGAGTATTTTTCTTTGCCGAGTGCAATTTTGGCATTCGGCAATGGCAAAGAGCACTTTGTCAACTGTTTTTTTTGTCATGTGCTCTTTGCCGAGTGTAGCACTCGCCAAAGTCTTTGTCGAGTGCATTTAGCACTTTGCCGAGTGCCGCAGGCACTTATCAAAGATGCAAAATCCGGTAGTGCTGTAACGAAGGACTAAAAAGGGTGACTAGAGGAAGGGGGGCTGAATGGGAGCATCAAATTTCTTTTCAGAAATAGATAGTCTCTGTCCTAATAAACTCAAACCCTAAAAGCAAGAGTCACACAACGTGATGTTCACGACCTAAATGGTTGAGTGGATGTTGCCAAGTGTTTACACCAGATTTTGGATTGAAAGGGATTTTCATTCTTGTAAGCACAAGCGGCTGATTTATTAAAGAGAAAAATCGGCCAAAATAAAAGGAGCTTGCTTGGGTCCAGACACGATCAGAAGAATTCATATGGACCAGGCTTAATGGGATTTGAAGACGTGTCGGACTCGTCCAAGGACTTCAAGTCTGGGTCATCGTTTTATTATGATGTATCCTAGTCGTGTTAGGATATGAGTCTACCGGGTTATAAATAGCTAGAAACCCAATTTTTGTAAAAACAACAATTCAATCAATCAATACTTCGACCACCGGCCAAAACCCTAGGAGTAGGAGTAAGGTAGAACTCGGGGGAACCTTCAACCAGGCAGGGCTGCATCGGCTAAGACCGACCTCCGGTTTGCTTGTAAGTTTCACTAATGGCTCGTGTTATCGTTCAATAAGGCCGTATTTGGCATCGACCAAACTCTTGTTAGCTATGACATGAGTTAGTTATCTGTTTAAGTTTGTCATTTGTAAGACTGTCTTGACTCTGATCAATCTCTTGCTTTAGTCGATCTTGACTAGTTATCGACTCTATTAGTTCTGGCAATCTAATAGATTCATTAAGTTATCGATATTGTTCATGCTTTTTAATGTTTTCTTTTTGTTTTCAAACAATATCTTGCCCAATCAAGATTGACAAATTAGCTTAAGCTTAAAAGCTATTTAGTTTCGGCTATCTAAAGTCCTTTCACGCTCACATCAAGGAAAATAGCCGATCTAAGCTTCTCATCGACTATTTTGTCAATCTTGATTGTTACATGCTGTGCGTTCGAGATATCTGTTCAAATTATGGTTTGATCTAAGAATAAGTAGATTTAGTTTGACATGCTTATTACGGCTATATTTCTGAACCCTACTGATATGCATGTTAGAGTAAGTTTGTTTGATCCAAGATCGGATCGTAGTTCTGACAGATAAATCTTGTTCGTGCTTCATGGACCCTGTATCAGCTAAAATAGCCGATCCAGTTACGCTTTCTCCATAATGTGCGCGTTTAAGTAGAATAAAAACAATGGATCTGCTCGTCGTATCGAATGCGATCTAACTTGATTATCATTATGGCTGCATGGAAACACCCCACTGTTGATGTTCAAGTTATTTTATCGACCTATTTGTTATTACAGCTGCATGGAGACACCACACTGTTAATGAATAGAATTGTCGATACGATTAGTTGATTCATTGTTTCTATGTTGTTTAACGTGTATATAGATCTTTATATTTCCTCATATGCTAAGCTAATCGGCTACTCTCTTTTACAATGTTTTTTCTTTATATTTTTAAACAACCGTTTCGCTTCAGATTATATCAATGTTTTAATATTTCCTTGGGAGTTGACTTTGTAGTCAAAATCCTATTGATAATGGCTATATCAGAGTCGTATAATTTGGAACTGTCTGACATCAAATCGGCAGGTTCCACAATTTAACATCTTTTTTTATCCTTGTCAATTGCAGGTCAAATTGACTGGCACGCCCTGAGGTCGTTCTCACCAAGATTCAGCACCGCCATCTTTTGAAGGTCCAGGAGGTTAATACCCTACTTCTGCACAGCTTCTGAGGACCGTGGTCGAGTGTGTTGGCACCTCGTCCAAATTTTCGTATCAACACATTCTTTTAGCACTCCTGGTGGGACCATAATCGTCTGATCATGACGAACAATAACGATGAAGCGTTGAATGTGACAATGGATGAACTCCCAGAAGAAATCCAACGCTTGATAGAGCAAACTGTTGAGCAATATCGGAGTATGTGCTTGCTAAGTTTCAGCAAAACTAGGGACAAGAAGATCCTCCAGAAGTCTCATTTTCCAAGGGTGATCTTAGAGGGTCACGTTGACCCGATGATACAAATACAACACACCGCCATGCAAGAGACAATCAACAAAGCAATGTCTACCACCCTGTTGGCTCACAATGAAACATTCCTCAACAACCTCTCAAATGCCATCAAAGAAGCTTTCAACCTAGGTAATGACAGAAGAGGTCCAGCTTATACAGTTGGGAACAATCAAGGGGCTGGAACTTTTGGGGCTCAACATATGAGCAACCCTAATGGCAATGGAAATCAACAGATGGTAATTAACCTTGGGGCAATGGAGGCATGATGCAGCAGTAAGTGCAGCAGCCGAATATGAATAACAACATATACTTATCGGCTACAAAAATAGCTCCACATGCGAGGAGGATTACCAGAGACTTCAGTGTGCCACCTTATCAAGGGAACGTAGCACCTGGTGACATTCCTCCTGGTTATCATTATGTATCAGATTACTATACTTTGGATGCTCATGAAAATCCACGGTATCAGAGTAATGCTTTTGGAGGGCAGAACATCGGCCATCAGGGGCTGGTGAGCCAGGTAGATCAGTTGATGAGTCGAGTCACTGATATGGTTCAGAAGCAATTCGGCTTGAAGCCGAAGAATACATTGACTTCCTACAAGAAACCATATCCAGAATGGTATGATCAGGTCACCATCCCTCCAAGATATAGAGTTCCTGACTTCACCAAGTTCACAGGAACAGGCACAGTAACAACCATGGAACATATAACTCAATTCCTGGTACAGCTTGGGGAGGTTAGTGATGAGCCAGCACTCAAAGTTCGGATGTTTCCTCTATCTTTGTCTGGCTCGGCCTTTTCATGGTTTTCATCCTTACCACCAAACTCTATTCAAAGCTGGGAAGATTTGGAGAATAAGTTCCATCAATACTTCGACTCTGGAGTCCTAAAAAGGGGGATTGCAGATTTAGGGCCTGTTTGGTAGAGATTCAGATTCATCAGATTCAGATTCATGAGCGTGGATTCAACAAAATATTTGCCAAACACTTCAGATCTACCAAATTCGGATTCACCAAAATGGTGGATCTAAGGGCCAGATTCACCATTTTTGTGGAGCTCCTCAAGGCGTGCTCCACCAACTCAAGTTTAGTGGAGTTGGATAAAATTACCCACCATTGCCACTGATTACACACATACCGTTTCGTTTTTTTTCCCGAGCGTTTCTTCTTCGACGGATTTTCTTCTTCGAACTCGAGCTCGACCACACGACCGACCTGCTCCATCGGCCCTCGCCGCTCCGGCCTACAACCATTGAGTGACCACCCGTTGGCCCTCGCCGCCCCACCATGTCGGGCTCGATCGCTCAGCCACCCGCCGGCTCTTGCAGGCTGCGGCGACCCCACGCCCAGTCTGTCATGTCCGCGACGCCCCGGCCGCCACTCCAGCCATGGGAGTCGTCCGACGCTCGCATAGTCCCTCACTCTCGCGCCCTACCGCGCTCGCGTGGCCGCCCACAGGCCTTCACTGGCCTTTGCACAAGCCAGCGGGAGGAAGAAGAAAGGTCGATTTTTTTTTGCATTTTTTCATTGCGCCCTTGAGTAGTGGGGCCCAGATGGAAGAGAGATGGAGCTATTGCATTGACCAAGGGAAATTTGGCTATTCACACGAAAATGCCCTTACGTGAATTTGGATCTATTGTATTAGCCAAACAGTTTTCTAGTAGATCCATGGTGGATCTCAGGTCCACGGTGGAGCTGATCCATGGTGAATCCCAGTTTCAAATTCACTTTTTACAGTAGTGAATCTCTACCAAACAGGCCCTTAGTCGATGTAAGGCAAGGAAATAATGAATCTGGAAGCCAATATCTTCAAAGGTTCAGAGATATGAAGAATCAATGTTATACCTTAACATTGTCAGATTCAGAGGTAGTTAGCATTGTAATTCGAGGGCTAATACTAGCCATCAAGGAAAAGATTGGTTTTGGTTGTACCAGTATGGCTGATTTGTCCAAGAAAGTGGCAAGCATCGATGCACAAAACAGATACAATCGAGTCTTCAAGCCCAAGAAAGCTTTCAATACAGAAAGTGCTTTCTTTTCACAAGGAGAGGATGATGAAACAAGTGATGAAAGTGAAGATGAGATAGCTATTGTTGTCTGGGCTTGGAAGAACAGTGAATATATGCCTTGGGCAAAGGCTAAAAATACAGAAAAGGATATGAAATACAGTTTTGATATCACTAAAGCCGATAAAATATTCGACTACTTGCTAGAGAAAAGTCAAATCAAATTGACTGAAAATCATAATATTCCATCGGCTGAGGAGCTCAAAAATAAGAGGTACTATAAATTCCACAATTCTGGTACTCATACTAGTAATGATCGTAGAATTTTCAGAGACATGATCCAAAAAGCCATTACCAAAGGGAGGATTGGCTTAGAGAAAGCCAAGGGTATGGGCATCAAGGGCCATCCCTTTCCAGCAAACATGGTAGCTCCTGCACCTCGAAGTGAGATTAAGATTCTGATTTCTGACAAAGCCAAGGCAGCTGGGACAGTGGATCCAAAGAAGCAATTAACAGCTGAAGAATATTAGGAGATGAAAGGAAAAGAAAAGACTAATCAACATGACCATCCTGAGACTTCAAGAGCTGGTGAAGCAAGAAGGCATCCAACTATCAGGATTCTATTGAATAAATGGCAACGTCAGAAAGAAAGATATGAAATGCATAGGCAGAGAGATGAGCAAGAGTACCAAGAATGGCTTGAAGAGGATGACGAACCAGAATGTCAGAGATATCATCAGAAGATGGTTACTCGGACCAGCTCTGGATGTCGCGGAGATCCGAAGACATGGTACGAAGTCTACATGGATTAGGACTCTTGGTGTAACTTAGTCGAGTTTCTAAAGGAAGTCTTGTAATTAGAATAACACTCCTCTGTTGTAACCGACTAGGACTCGGTATACGCTGAGCTTCACCCGATTATATAAGGGGAAGCAGGCGTCTACCCCTATCATTGAATCTCAGATCATAACACAAGGCACACGCCACCACTGGACGTAAGGTATTACGCTATTAAGCAGCCTGAACCAGTATAAATCGCTGTCCCTGTGTACTCGCCGAGTTCTACGAACGTCGATCCCCACCGAACAAATCGTCTGGGAATCCCCAAGACGAGTTGCCGGTTAATAAACACCGACAGCTGGCGCGCTAGGTAGGGACTCTCGGCGATTCCAGGATCAAGAGCTCGATGAACCGCTTCAACATGTTCTCGACGGGATCAATTTTTGTTTTTGGCTCATGGACCTGCATCGCGGATGATCAAGGAAAGCTGCATCGACACCTTCAACCTGAATCAAAAGCGCAAGCCACGCCAAAGACAGACCATCTCTCCCGGGCCCTGGAAAACCTAACAATCCAAGAGTTGCAAGAATCTAGGGATCGAGCTGAATTATCCAACTCCTACTCGGACACAAACTCTCGGTCCGGAAAGGACTCAGATTCCAGACACTGTATCTCCTTTGGCCTGCACAACTCGGCTAAAAACTTCCAAGAGTTGATTGGATCAAACTTCCCAAAGCTTCAACAGATTCCTCTTACTGGAGCCCAGCAGGGACTCGTTTTCAGTTCAACCGAGGAAGGTAACATCGTCCATTGGCCAATACAACCAGCCCCGACTAAGTTGGTTGGCACAATCGACCAACAACTCCCTTACCAATATGGACATCAACTCCCCTTTGAGGAGCACGATACCTCAATAGAGCTAATCTCTAGTGCTTCTACCTTGGAATCGGTTACACCGGGATCAACCAACCAAGGCTACAATCGCGAAGTCTTCATGGCAGGACACCAGCCATCTCTACGACCTCTGACTCCTCCGAACATCTTCCGAGATGATGAAACCTTGAGTATGATATCTGATGACGATCCAGAAGGACCCGGTAAAACTGAGACCTTAAAGGCAGAAAGACTAAGGAGGAATCTAGCCAAAGACGCTCAGGCTCAGGAAGAGGAAAGGCGTATCAAAGATGAAGAAAAGAATCATTGGGATTGCCCTTTCTTCAGACATTGTTGGAACAAAGGATTGAAACTTTCTACTCTTCGAAATTTCCTAAAATGCAGTGAACAATATTGGGAGTACATACAGTCGAGAGATAACCGCCAATCTGTACATGAGAGATTGAAATTTGAAAGACAGATCGGCGCATAAAAAAAGAAAATGTTCATGATCGGCTTGGGGTAAGGTTAGCTAATCAGGATCATCCTTGGCAAGATGGACAATGGTGTCCAGGTGGTTTGACCAAAAGCCAGAAACGTCGGGTTCCGAGGTTAAGGAACAATGAAGTTCAAAAGAAGAAACCCAAAGTCTGGCAGGTAAAACAAATAGCCGATAAGAGAGAACCATCGACTAATATATCCACTCTGTTCATGCTACCTGCTGAGTTCAGATCCATTGATCAACAAGAAGAGTCAGATGATGAAGAAACAGTGGCTCAGTGGATTTATCAAGCGAAGGAGCTACATTCCAAAAGCCTGAAAAGCATTCTCATTTGAAGGCTTTATATTTGAAGGGATTTGTTGATGGAAGAACTCTGAGCAGAATGTTAGTTGATAGAGGTGCAGCTGTTAATTCGATGCCATACGCCACCTTCAGAAAACTTAGGAAGACCGCAAAAGACTTGGCTCAAACTGATATGAGGTTAATGGACTTTGCTGGGAACGTATCGACTACCAAAGGTGTTGTATGTGTTGAGTTGACAGTTGGCAGCAAGAGTTTGCCTACTACATTCTTTGTAGTCGATGCAAAGGGTTCGTACAACGTGCTTCTTGGAAGAGATTGGATCCATGCTACTTGTTGTGTTCCATCTACCATGCATCAAAATGTCATACAGTGGATCGGGGACATTATAGAGGTAGTACCAGCCAATTTGACTGTGAGTATTGCATACTCTGACCCTAAAGATTTGAACTTCGACAATGTGGAGTGCTTTTCTGGGAAGGTACATGAAAAAGGTTTCATCAAGGTGTTTGATGTTGACCAACAGCCGATCCAAGCAGCCAGCTTTAAAAAATATACTTAATGGATTGTTCAGTCAATGAGGCGGAAGGCAAGAAGGGTAAAGGTTTTACATCGACCGATGAATTGGAAGCTGTTGATATTGGAAACAGTGATAAACCAAGACTGACATATATTAGTGCTAAGTTAGATTCCAAGTTTAGACAAGAACTCATTGCTCTATTAAAATAATATAAAGAGTGTTTTGCTTGGGATTATTCTGAAATGCCTGGTCTTGATCGATGACTGGTTGAACATCGATTGCCTATCAAACATGGGAGTCGGCCTGTAAAACAAGCTCTAAGAAGAATCAGAGCAGAAGTCATGGCTGATGTGAAAACAGAAATCACTCGGCTTTATGAAGCTAACTTCATTCAGCAATGTAGATATGCCGAATGGATATCTAGTGTAGTCCCTGTGTATAAGAAAAATGGGAAAAATGAGAGTTTGCATTGATTTTAGGGATTTAAATAAAGCTACTCCGATGGATGGCTACCCAATGCCAGTGGCAGACATGTTGGTCGATGCGACAGCTGGTCATAAGGTAATCAGTTTTATGGATGGTAACGCTGGTTATAACCAAATCTTTATGGCAGAAGAAGACATACATAAAACTGCATTCAAGTGTCCTGGCACCTTAGGCTTATATGAATGGGTAGTCATGACTTTTGGACTTAAAAATGCCGGTGCAACCTATCAAAGAGCGATGAATTATATCTTTCATGAGTTGATCAGCAAAATTGTGGAAATCTATATTGATGACGTAGTTGTGAAATCCAAGGACCATCAGAAACATCTTAAAGACCTCAGGAATGCTCTGGAGTGTGCAAGGAAACATGGATTAAGGATGAATCCTCACAAATGCGCCTTTGGAGTATCGGCTGGACAATTTTTGAGTTTTATGGTACATGAAAAAGGGATTGAGGTCGGTCAGAAAAGTTATGATGCAATTGACAAAACAGTGCCACCAACCATGAAAACTCAATTACAATCCTTGACCGGCAAGATCAATTTCATGAGAAGGTTTATATCAAATTTGTCAGCCAAGATTTTGCTGTTCTCAGTTCTGTTGAAATTGAAGGATTTTCAAAAGTTTAAATGGGGTAGCGAACAACAAAAAGCATTTGAGGAGATCAAAGAGTATATGAAATCTCCACCAATTTTAATTCCTCCTCAGAAGAACAAACCTTTTAAGTTGTACGTAGCAGCCA
This sequence comes from Coix lacryma-jobi var. lacryma-jobi, assembly GCA_009763385.1. Lineage (NCBI taxonomy): Eukaryota > Viridiplantae > Streptophyta > Magnoliopsida > Poales > Poaceae > Coix > Coix lacryma-jobi. The sequence goes on along the minus strand of CM019828.1, from coordinate 26,313,514 downwards.
ATGATCATACAATTGGATCGGCCTTAATGGAATAATTTGAAGGAAAGGAAAGAGTAGTGTTTTATCTCACTAGAAGGCTACTAGATCCAGAAACAAGATATTCTCCTGTCGAAAAGTTATGTTTGTGCTTATACTTTTCATGCATTAAGCTTCGACATTACTTGTTATCTTCTGAATGCACGGTGGTGTCAAGGTTTGATGTGATAAAGCACATGTTGTTTATGCCTATTTTAAATGGAAGGATTGGCAAGTGGATTCTTGCATTATCAGAATTTGATTTAAAGTATGAATCGGCTATAGCAGTTAAGGGACAGGTGACAGCTGATTTCATTACTCATCATCATGAACAAGAAATTAAAACTTTGGACTTTGCTCCTTGGGCTTTGTTCTTTGATGGATCTAACTGTAAGCAATGTGGAGGTATTGGTATTGTCCTCGTTTCTCTACAGAGGGTCAGTTTTGAATATGCTTTTCCTATTGATCCAACCTATACTAACAATCAAGCTGAGTATGAAGCTCTTCTCAAAGGACTTTATCTTTTGTACGAGGTAAGGGCCGATGCTGTTGAGATTTTTGGTGATTCTCAATTAGTAATTAATCAATTGCTCGGCCTATATAAATGCCTAGATGATATTTTGAGGAAGCATTATGAAAAATGTCTCGAAGTGCTTGATTCTTTCTCTTTTGTTGTCATAAAGCATATTCCTAAGTGTCAGAATCAAGAAGCTAATCGACTGGCTCAAAGTGCTTCTGGGTATCGGTAAATCCTTGAGATGTTAGCCGATGAGCTTATTGATGATAATGATTGGAGAATTGAAATTGTTGAATATTTAAAAGATCCATCACAACGGGTATCCAGGAAGTTGAGATATAAGGCTACGAAATTTGTTATTCTTGATGACCAACTTTATCATAAAACAGTTGATGGTGTACTCCTCAAGTGTATCAATCAAGAGGAAGCTAAGGTCTTAATAGGAGAGATCCATGATGGGGTCTGTAGTGCACATCAATCTGCTCATAAAATGAAATGGATGATTAGGAGAACAAAATATTGTTGGCCAACCATGTTGGAAGATTGTTTTAAATATTATAAAGGTTGTCAAGAGTGCCAAAGGTTCGGTAATGTTCAAAAATCTCCAGCGTCAGCTATGAATCCAATTACAAAGCCATGACCATTAAGAGGATGGGGAATAGATTTGATTGGCCAAATATTTCCGTCATCCGGTAAGGGACACAAATTTGTGTTAGTAGCAACTGATTATTTCACCAAATGAGTTGAAGCTATTTCTTTGAAAGAGGCTTCATCAGCTACTGTGATTGAGTTTATCAAAGCACATATCATCTACAGGTTTGGTGTTCCTCAAACCATTACCATGGATCAGGGGAAATTGTCTATATCAAAAGAGTTTGAGGATTTTGCTGCCAACACGGGTTTCAAGTTGATTATTTTGTCTCCATATTATGCCCAAGCCAATGGACAAGCTGAGGCCTCTAACCAGATTTTAATGGTCAGAGAACATCCAAAGAAGTGGCATTCAATACTCAGTGAAACTTTATGGTCTTATAGGATGGCTTGTCATGGTGCAACCAAATGTTCACCTTATGAGTTAGCTGTGTTACCTTGGGAGATTAATATAGGATCCAGAAGAGTGTCGCAACAGAACAATTTAAAGGCCGATGAATATAAACATCTTATGATGGATAACCTTGATGACTTAAATTTTCATCAGCTGAAGGCTTCAGAAAATATCAAAGCCCAGAAACTGAGAATTGCTAAATATTACAATCGGAAGGTCAGAGAGAAGAAATTTAATGAAGGAGATCTAGTTTGGAAAGTCATCTTGCCAATTGGAACTAAGGATAACAAATATGAAAAATGGTCACCAAATTGAAGGGACCTTATCGAATTACGAGGTGTGCTCTTAGCAATGCTTATTTCTATGAAACTTTAGAAGGAATCGAATAGTTCAGAGCAGTCAATGGAAAATATTTTAAGAAGTATTATCCCAGTATTTGGGTGGATCTATTGTGACTCGTCAGATTAGTTAATAGCCGATATTACAATATCGCCTTCAGACTAAAAATACATAGTCGATATGCAATATATCGACTTCAGCAGCAGAATAATAGCCGATGCAAAGGAGGCATCACCTTTAGTACCAAAAACATGAAATTATGAAATTTGGATTTCAAAGACCTCGATGGGTTTGATCTCAGATGAATCGCATGGAAGCAGAAGATTTCATTATTTTCACAGTAGGTTTCTTACAAGGAGATTGATCCTACAAACTACTCGAAGACTTTATCTACTATGAATACAGAAAGGACGACGTCTGCTATCTCCTCGGCTGCTCCATCAACGCCATCGAAATTCACCTCCATGACGTGACTAATTTCTAGGGTGATCTCGAGGTCACCCAGGTCGCTGCCGGTATAGGCCTGGCAGCTCCAAGTGCCATGGCGGCACCATGGCAGATACCATGGAGGGCAACTTCATGCACCCTTGCGGGGATGTTGTTCACCCTCTCGACGACGCTGTTCCCAACGGCGTTCACGGGGGCGTCAGCTTCGTTCCCTGCGTCTTGGAGGACTTCCAGGCGCACAATCAGATCTAAAGGATGGACAGAATAATAAGCATCAAGGAACACAGTAAAGATTAAGAGTAAGAGCTTTCATAAAAAGGAGTTCTTCACGAAGGAAGAGTTACCGGCGACACATGCGTCAGATTCAGCACGTTGTTGAGCTGCCTGAGAGGCTTTCGCCTCTGCTTCTTTCAGCGCCTTCTGGAGCTAGGAAATGCGATCTTCGAGCAAACAATTTCTGATGGTGGCCTCAGAATGGAGGTTCCGCATTTCTGTCATTTGACGGTAATGTCGGGCAACCGTTGACTCTGAACTCCCGGAGGAGGAAGTTTCCGATACTGACTCCGTTCCTGGAGGAGGCCCGGAGCAGCGACATCATTGGAGGGGCCGACATCGGTCCTACATGAAAAGTAAGAAAGTCAGTTCGGATTCAAAAAGCCAATGAGAGAGTACCAAGATCGACTAAAACAAAGAGAAACCTACCTAGCACGGCGCCGAGAAAGATAGGAGTTCACTTCCTCCTCTGCGGGACGTTTGCCATGGTTGGAATTTGCCATCAGAAGGGAAGAAAAGAAGGTTTTGTTGGATGAAGGAAGAGGGTTTTCTTGGATAGAAGATGAAGACGATGGTGGTTGCGTTCTGAGTACGATGGGAGGTGAAGGCAGAGTTGGAATTTATATTAAAAAATTGGGTCTCCGAAGACAAAAGGACGTCGGTTCATACTTTGCGCACAAAGTAATCGAGTAAGGTGTTGAATCATAGTACGGTTCTTAAGAAGGAGTAGTCATTTCACGTTGGTCATCAAGATATTGTTTGGTGAAGGATCTTCGAAGCCGTGATCATTTAATTAAGGTACCAAAAGATAAGTGAAGGGAGAAAGGAAAGGACTCAAATTCTGGAATAAAATAAATTTTATCCCAAAATTGGGGGACATGTGTTTACACCAAATTTTGTATCAAAAGGGATTTTCATTCTTGTAAGCACAAGCGGCTGATTTATTAAAGAGAAAAATCGGCCAAAATAAAAGGAGCTTGCTTGGGTCCAGACACGACCAGAAGAATTCATATGGACCAGGCTTAATGGGCTTTGAAGACGTGTCGGACTCGTCCAAGGAGTTCAAGTCCGGGTTGTCGTTTTATTATGATGTATCCTAGTCGTGTTAGGATATGAGTCTACCGGGTTATAAATAGCTAGAAACCCGATATTTGTAAAAACAACAATTCAATCAATCAATACTTCGACCACCGGCCAAAACCCTAGGAGTAGGTGTAAGGTAGAACTCGGGGGAACCTTCAACCAGGTAGAGCTACATCGGCTAAGATCGACCTCCAGTTTGCTTGTAAGTTTCACCAATGGCTCGTGTTATCGTTCAATAAGGCTGTATTTGGCATCGACAAACTCTTGTTAGCTATGACATAGGTTAGTTATCTGTTTAAGTTCGTCTTTTGTAAGACTGTCTTGACTCTGATCAATCTCTTGCTTTAGTCGATCTTGACTAGTTATCAGCTCTATTAGTTCTGGCAATCTAATAGATTCATTAAGTTATCAATATTGTTCATGCTTTTTAATGTTTTCTTTTGTTTTTAAACAATATCTTGCCCAATCAAGATTGACAAATTAGCTTAAGTTTAAAAGCTATTTAGTTTCGGCTATCTAAAGTCCTTTCACGCTCACATCAAGGAAAATAGCCGATCTAAGCTTTTCATCGACTATTTTGTCAATCTTGATTGTTACATGCTGTGCGTTCGAGATATCTATTCAAATTATGGTTTGATCTAAGAACAAGTAGATTTGGTTTGATATGCTTATTACGGCTGTATTTCCGAACCCCACTGATATGCATGTTAGAGTAAGTTTGTTTGATCCTAGATCAGATCGTAGTTTTGACAGATAGATCTTGTTCGTGCTTCATGGACCCTGTATCGGCTAAAATAGTCGATCCAGTTACGCTTTCTTTATAATGTGCGCGTTTAAGCAGAATAAAACTAATGGATCTGCTCATCGTATCGAACGTGATCTAACTTGATCATCATTATGATTGCATGGAGACACCCCACTGTTGAGGTTCAAGTTATTTTATCGACCTATTTGTTATTACGGCTGCATAGAGACACCCGACTATTAATGAATAGAATTGTCAATACGATTAGTCGATTCATTGTTTCTATGTTGTTTAACGTGTATATAGATCTTTATATTTCCTCATATGCTAAGCTAATCGGCTACTCTCTTTTACAATGTTTTTTCTTTATATTTTTAAACAGCCGTTTCACTTCGGATTATGTCAATATTTTAATATTTACTTGGGAGTTGACTTTGTAGTGAAAATCCTATTGATAATGGCTATATGAGAACCATATATTTTGGAACTGTCTGGCATCAAACTGGCAGGTTCCATGATTTAACATCTTTTTTCTTATCCTTGTCAATTGCAGGTCAAATTGACTGGCATGCCCCGATGTCGTTCTCACCAAAATTCGGCACCGCCATCTTTTGAAGGTCCAGGAGGTTATGGCCCTGCTTCTGCACGGCTTCTGAGGACCATGGTTGAGTGTGTTGGCACCTCATCCAAATTTTCGTGTCAACACCTAGAAACACAGCGGGACACCACAAAACACCCCACGTAAGCCGAGAACCCAACGCAAAAGTCAGATTGCAAAACAGAAGCCGAATGAACAAGCTACGAACGAAACAACGTTGAAACAGCGTGCATCAGACTCTGTCAGTGTCTGATTTCTAAGGACTAGATGCGTCTGATGTGAATAGTATGATTATGAAACCTTACTGAGTGACCATCGGACACATGAACAGTGCTACTTGTATGTCTGATGCCAGAGTCAATGCCTATCCAAAAAGCCTCTGACTCACCCAACATTCTATGCCACCCAGCGTTCGATGCCACTCCGCCAGACGCGTCCAATGTAAAACGAAGCATTCTGGAGCTGTCTGAGTGAGCGTTGGACACTACTGTAGGTGCATCCGATGCCAAGTGCTGAACTAGACAGCATGTGGGCAAACATCGGACACGTTCAATGCCCAGAAACAGGTCCGTCCGATGCCCCCGATGCATCACAGTTGTTTCGCCAAATCGACCTAGTCTCCCTGAAATCAAAAGCACTTGAGCTCATAGTTTATACGAGGGATCACAAGCAAGTTAGTCTGCTACTCCTACAAGGTCATGGTTTGAACCTAACTACAAATCGGGCAATCGAAGAAAATCAGTGAAAAAGAGACTGAAAGGTCTGAATGGCTACAGGGGGGGTGAATAGCCTATTTAAAAATCTAGAATCCTGAAACTCAAAGCTCAAAAAGGATATCAGAACACATAGTCGGTACTACCGACTATAGGGCCGGTACTACCGGGGTCGGTACTACCGGCTCCAAGGGTCGGTACTACCGACAACCTAGGAACAACTACGAAATCGAGATGAACGAGATGCGAAATTGAATCTAGCTTATACCAAGGTTTTCCTAAGAGATGTAGATGAAGCTTATACCTTGTCCAAGTAGTGGCTCCTCCCCAAAGTATAGATCGAGCCTTCCACACTTAAGAATGAGAAAGGAGGGAGGAAGAACACGAAGAACACGAGAGCAAACGAAATATCCAAAGATGCAAAAACAACAAGTACTCGAGACACAAGATTTAACTCGAGGTTCAGCCACTTCACTAAGAAGCGCCTACGTCCCCGTTGTTGAGGTGACCACGAAGGTCAGGGTCTCTTTCACCTCCTTGCCTCACTCAAGCAACCACAAAGGCTAGTTGAGTTTCTTCACTAAGAATTAAAGGATAATACAAACACTTTGGAGTGCCCTCACAAATGAGTCAATCACAGGCAACAACCGAAGAAACACCTAACCGACTAGGGATCCAAGAAACCAAGAGTAAAGAATACAAATCAAGCCGGAGAGATGTTGGATCCAAGTGCTCTTGACGTAGATCGATGCGTCTCACTCTCTAATCTCACTTCCCTAGCTCAAAGCTTGCAAGAGATTCACTCTAGAACCAAAGGGGGAGAGAGAGGAGCTTGGTCAACACTTGGGAGCTTTTCTTTCTTCTCTTTCAGGCGAATGGGAGAAGTAACGGTTAGAAGCCGGCCGAGCGGCTATTTATACATGTCACGCTGCGCCACGGTCGGTAGTACCGACTGTACTAAAAATAGCCATTACAGCAACCGTTGACCCGATGGAACAACCGACCCTTGGTCGGTACCACCGGTGGTTGATAGTACCGGCCCTATGGCAGTACTACCGATAGGCCAAACTCAAATCTACACAGAGAGCATCTCGAATCACCTTCTGACCACAGTACCACCGACCAGGGTGTCGGTAACCGACCCTTATAGCGGTACAACCGCCAGGCCAACTCAGACCCAACACAGAGAAGGTGTAAAATGTCCTGGATTCTCGGTACTACCGACCTGGGGTCGATACTACCGAGCCCGGTAGTACCGGCTTCTATAGCGGTACTACCGCTAGTACCGCTAGGTCACCTGAGTCCCAATCCAGAGAGCATTGCACTCAGCACCCTTGGGCGGTACTACTGACCCCCATGGTCGGTACTACCGACCACACCCAGAAAACCTCTATGTGTTCGTGAGTGCGTGGTGTCTCTCAAGCGCTAGAAGTTAGACGTCATGAGCACTTTTCTCCACATCAAGCTAGCCTCAAATGTATTTCTCTTGATAGTCCGGCTTGCCTATCACTCAAGGTCAAAGATAAAACTAAAGTCTCAACTTGAGCAAAGGCATCTTTCCCTTTTCCCATTTCACCGAAGACAGAGCATTTGATCACTTGAGAACTTGTGGCCATCACCATCCAACATGGTTGCCATCTAGCTAGCTCCATCAAAGGTTTGGTCATAATCCTCTCATTAGCTACACACATGCTTAGCAATAGGATTAGACCAAAATGGGTTTCATCAATTAACCAAAATCCAACTAGGGATTTCAATCTCCCCCTTTTTGGTAATTTATGACAACCCAATCAAAGATATATGATTTTAAAAGGTAACCATATTGATAGTATTTGCTCCCCCTACATGTGTGCTATAGAGTTTGGTTCTAAAATTTAGCACACATGTATGGATATGAAATGTAGATGAGCAATACTACCAACAATGATGCTAAGGCATAAGAATGGACCTTTGAAGCGTGATACCAATCGGAGTGCACATATTATACCATTCTTAGCACCATTTGACACTAGACATACATCAAAAAACTCAAGAACCCCGTGAGATCAACATTATAGAAAAATTCTTGAGACACTTGAAACAAGAGTATGTCTAGTTACTATGCTAGTAAGCACTTCATCAACCATATACTATTACTAGCATTCATCACATAAGCATGGATATCAAAATAATAGCTTATGCAATGCACACAAACATATGAATATGTGAAGGACCGAAAGTGCTACCAGAAAGCGACCAGAGGGGGGGGGGGGTGAATGGGAGCTTCAAATTTTCCTTTCGAAAACTTGTCGCCGCTGTCCCGTAAAACAACCCCAAGAGCAAACCCTAGAGCTCGTAAGTGTCCACGACCTTAAAGATAGGGTGGATGCTTCCAGGAAGCACAACGAGACACTTCACGACTCTAGAAACCCAATGCAAAAGCCGAAAATCAAAACCGACAACGAACGACCCAACCGCGAACGAAACAACACAAACTGCTCTTGACCGGACTCTGGGCAGCGTCCGGTCAGTGAGCACCGGACGCGTCCGGTCGTGTAAAATCCGATCTAGGACCTTACTGTTTGTGACCGGACTCTCTGAGAGGGAGCGTCCGATCGAAGTGTTCAGCGTCCGGTCAAAGAGGAAACACCCGATGAACAGTGTCAAGAGTGAGTCCGGTCAGGGATCGAGACAAGCGTCCGGTCGACTACAGAAAACTCGCACGTGGCATTCAACCACTGTCGGTGTTTCTACCCCGGGGGTATGACACCAACTAGTAATTATGATCGCGTGCTCTCTTCCTGGATGGTGATGCAAGATGACACAAGGATTTATCCTGGTTCGGGAAAATAAGGCCCTACGTCCAGCAGGGGAAGGAGGTTCTTGTATTTCTTGCACCTAAGTGCTTGTACAGGGGCAATACAAGCTCAACGAGCGTGGACCAGGGTCCGGACTCGTGCATGTGTGTGGCGTTATATGGACTTGCGAAGCGTGTCTCTACGTGTGCGTGAAGGGCCCTGGTGTCCCCTTTTATAGAACAAGAGGAGGCCAGGGTTACACGGGGTTACATAGGGTTACACAGGAGTCGGGGATGTACAACGCCCAATACGGCGGAGGGTAGGAATGCTGTCTTGTTGAGGTCACTGGAGTTGACGTGGGGGTTGCTGTTGAGGCGTCCTTGAAGCGTGGCCTCCATCCCAGGCGTGGATGTGGAGGCGTGGCGACGTGGAGGCCGTACAACGCCCATTCCGGTACGTAGAAGTCGTGGCAGAGTCCCTCCGGGTCTTGGGGTACCTGTCCTCCAATGACATGAAAGTCGTTAGGGCTTGAGGGGCGCTGGGCCGGCCTCGAGGTGGCGCCTACGGGGGGCTCGAGTCCCCGTAGGTATGGGCAAGTCCCGGTAAACTCGGTCGTACAGTGGGTTTCCAAGCCTCGAGACGTGGTTCGAGTGCTCAATAGTGCAGGGTATGGCCGAGCAGTGCTGTACTTGTGCCTTTTTGCCCATGCTTGTGGTGAAAACGAGATTTGACCTGGGCTTCGGTTTACTGTGGCTCACGTCGTGTGCCAGAGGACGTGACCGGAGTAGGTGAACGCATTAAATGCGCAGTATGGGGCTGGTATCCGACGTCTGGCGCCGCTCGAGGAGGGCGTGATGCGTCTCGAGAGATAGGTTGCCGTGCTAGAGAGGCTCGAGATCCCCACGTGGGGTCTCGAGAAACAGTGTATGGCTGTAGTGGGCTCGAGGCGTATGTGCCAGGGCTCGAGGGGTAGGCTACCCGGAGGCAGTCGGTAAGGCTTCGGTGGACCCAGGCTCCCCAGCGATAGGCCGGCGTTGTAGGCCTCGAGGGGTTGGCTTTTTAGAAGGTTAGATTTGCTAGGTTTGTTATTAATTGGTGTTCTAGGTTTAACCTATTTGTTTTGCGTTGATTGGGGGTACCAATTTTGTGGACCCCCGACAGTAGCCCCCAAGCCCTTGTTCGAGTGCTGGCACTCGAGCAGGGGCTCCAAACCGGGATCCTGAGGGTTAGCTGACTGGTTCTCGAGGGTCTGGTTGCCTTGATTCCGTGGGTGTCGCGCAAGCGGCACCCGCGGGTGTAGCCCCCGAGGCCGCGGGGGAGTGGTTAGAACTCCCTCGTGGGCTTTTTGCGAGTGTGAATGTTAGTTGTGTTTTTTAGGTTCGGGGGTGTCGAGCCCCCGAGTTTTTTTGACCCTCTTTCGTCGAGGGGTGCCAGGCTGAACCGACCGGCCGGCTCTTCGAGCTGTCCGGCACGCCGGCTGCCCTGGCTTGTCATCCCACGAGTCATTTCGATCGGATGCGAGGGGGGATGCCTCGTACTACCACGAGCGGGCGAGTATCGAGGTTCCCGGTGAGCTGGTAACGGGGGAATCCAAGTGAGACCTCATGCCCCGTTCGATAGGGTCGACTGAAGCCCGGAGGCGATCTCATAAAGCGTGGGTGCACAGTCTGCAGGAATGCCAGGTCCATTCGATAGGACCTGGTGGCTCGATGCCTCCCTCCGAGGGGATCTCACTGCACGTCGTGCGCCCTGCCTTGGATACACGTGAGGGGCCTCGAGGGCTTGGCCCTCGAGCGATGCTGCGAGTGGCGCCCCTTGGTGTCCCTGACTCGGGTGCTCGAAGCCGGCTGTCGAACCCTCTTCGAGGGCCAGCCTTTGCTGCTTCGAGGCTTGGAAGGGTCGGGGCCTGTTTTTACCTTCATGAAGAAGCCTCCGTCGTCTGGGAATTCTTCTGCCCGTTGGGCGTGCCTTTTTAGGCGGAAACTGTCAGGGAGGGCGACAGACGCGAAGTTGGAGCGGCGGTCGTGGTGGGCCCAGGTAGCGGAGCGAATAGGGAATCGCCATGTGTACCTATCAACCGGCTCGAGATTCGGTTAGATGGGCGCATTAAATGCGTGCGGTTACCTTTTTTCCCGTCGTGGGAGACCCCGCCTGTCGGGGTTTTCTCCTATAAATACCGAGTGAGGGGAGAGGAACCCTTTGCTTTGCCTTTGCCTTCACCGCCGCCGTAGCTTCCACACGCCTTCTTCCCGATCCAGCAATTGGGAATCTTCCCGGCCGCCCGTCCACTGCTCAGATCCGCGCCGTCGCCGCCATGGCCGCTTCGTCCCAGGTGCTGCCGATCGAAGACTGGAGCCCGACAAAGACGACGCAGCAAGAGCTGGAGACGCTGGTGGAGCGGGGGCTTCTCCGCCCCAACCCGCAGGAGGGTCCCGCGTGGTGGATTCTCCCGTCGGCGGACCACCGGGAGCCGCACCCGCTGGAGGGGTACGTGGTGAGCTTCACGCACTACCACCGCATGGGGCTCGGCGTCCCACCGAGCCACTTCATGCGGGGGCTGGCCCACCACTTCAAGGTGGAGCTGCAGCACTTCTCCCTCAACTCCATCTCGCATGCCGCCATCTACGCCGCGGTGTGCGAGGGGTATCTGAAGATCGAGCCGCACTGGGAGATGTTCATCCACCTCTTCCGGGGGGAGCTCTTCCACAAGGCCGCGAAGCCGAGCGAGAGGAGGCTCGCGCGCGTGGGCTCCCTCACCATCACCGCGAGGACCGGTCCCTCGTCGGCCAACGTCCCCCGCGACTACCTCCGCTACAAGCTCTCCACCAACCAGGCGGGGTGGAATGACCACTGGTTCTACCTACGGAACAAGGACGGGCTCCTTCCGCAGTACACCAGCAGGGTCATCACCCAGCGCCCGGAGAAGTGGAACTGGGGTGTCGCAGCGGACAGGCAGCGCCACCTGGAGCCGCTGATGAACACGATGCGGGTGCTGGTGGAGGAGAAGAAGCTGACCGTCCAGGCGGTCATCTGGGCGTTTCATCAGCGGAGGGTTCTTCGTCTGGCGGACCGCCCCCTCCTCATGTTTGAGATGGGGCCGAACGCCCCGCTCGAGGCGCTGAACCAGTCGAGGATGGCCGAGGGGGAGTTGTCTCAGAACGAGGCTATCTCCCGGGTGTCAGTCACGGTCCAGGGGTCGTTCCGCCCAGAGGAGGCCAACCTGATCGCCATGGCGCCCGACGCGGGGTGCCTCGACCTGGTAAGCTTCCTTTGAGCTAGACTGTCTCGAGCCCCCCTTCCTTTCCTTTTTCTTCGAACTCTGTTCGCTCTCCTTGCGGTTTTTCTCATCGAGTTTTTTTTCGCAGGGGGCGTTCACATGTCGCGTGTCAAGGCCCCCGGTGAGGGAGGACGCCGCGAAACACAGGTGAGGCACCTCTCTGCTCAGAAAGACAAGGAGAGTAAAGATGCCAAGAAGAAGAAAAAGAAAGAGAGGAACTTGCGTCGGGTGGCTCGAGAGCAGAGGCTTGCGAAGGCTCGTCGTAACCGGCAGCCTGGAGAGGAGTCCCCCGAGCTCAGTTCCTCGAGCTCGGAGGAGGAGGACGATGATGAGGAGGAGAGTGATGACGAAGGGATGGATGCGCGTCTGAGGCGCGCGGGGGTCGTCGACATCAGGGCTAACCGTTCCTCTGTGCAGGAGAATGTCTTGGAGGTCCCCCCGGCGAAGGGATCGCGCGAGACGCAGCCGCGGAAGGCCGCGTCGAGCCCAGCCTCGTCGGAGGCTTAGGGCACGTCGAGCTCCGTGCCGGATGTGCCCGCTGACGCGAGGAAGCCTCAAACTAGGAGCGCCATCGTCGCGGCGCAGAAGGAGGCGACGACCGCGTCGACCCAGGCGGGGGGTCTCGAGAAGGGCCGACCCTCGAGAAGCGGCCAACAGGTCGAGAAGGACGCGGGGGGTCGTGACCGCCAGCACGAGCGCCGGAGTAGGTCCCGGAGCCCGCGCCGGGAAAGGCGCCAAGATGACCGCTCGAAGGAGACGCGGTCGCCCCCCCGGGACAAGAGACAAAAGAAGAGCTCCCCGCCGGGGTCGAGCCACGGGAAGCATTGGGAGCCTTCCCCCCATCCGGCCCATACGGAGATGGCTCAGGGGCGTGGCTCGAGCCAAGGGGCGGGCTCGAAGCCCCCGAGCGGGTCCGGCGATTCGGGGAAGAAGCCCCGCCGTCGCTTTGGGTAAGTAGTGCTCCTTAATTTCGTTGGTAGGGAAACTTTACTTTATTACCTTTGGTGATATGTGCTGTTTCTGGTTTTTCAGGGAAAAGCGCTCCCGGTAGGAGGCGGACCCCGCGGTGTCCAAGCGGGCCAAGACCTCGAGCTCTGCCGAGGCCCAAGCACCTCGAGGTATGGCTCCTTCTTCCGCTGGAGAGGCCGCCTGGCTGGTGAAGGTTCGAGCAGCCATAGCTCGAGGAAGCCAGATGGCCGCTGCGGATCTCGGTGAGGCCATCACCGTCGACAACGGGGGTCGAGGCTCTTTCCTGATTCTGACGACTTAGTTCTCCTTTTCAGCAGGGACCGCGACTCCTGGCGCCGAGCCTGCCGTAACTGCGTCCGTCGTAGCTCCACCTCCACCACCTCCTCCTCCACCTCCCCCTTCAGTGGTGCCTACCGAGCAGGCCACTCTTCCCCCCGTCATGACGACCATCTCGGGGGGAATACCCGAGACAGGCGCGGCCCCGTCGGCGTCTGGGACTGAGGGAGCAATGGCCCTCGAGACCCCAGTCGACGCGAGCCGGCCCGCGGAGAAGGGGAAGGAGGGAGAGGCATCAGTGGAGAAGGTGCCGACGGTGGAGGAGCTCCTGGACGAGCTGGAGCGGGTGCCGTCCCCGGTCGAGGGCTCAATGCTGGCGCTCGAGGCACCGGCCAGGGACGACAAGACGCCGGAAGACCCGGCGAGGGAGGAGAGCTTGGGGACGAGCCACCCTTCGAGCGATCCGCTACCGCTCGAGTCCCTGCCTCCACACGAGGCCGCGCCGTCGCCTCGGGAGGGGATAGAGCAGCAGGAGGAGACGGCGGAGGGGGCAGAGGGAACCGCAGCCTGTGTCGCCAGTTGGTGGGCCACAACCGGCGCCGCTCGAGCCGGAGGAGGAGGGCCTGCCCATCGTCGCGATCGATCGGCCGGTGTGGCTGTATCCTGATGCGCCGAGCCCGACCGACGCCGTTATCCTCGCCGAGCGATCGACTCGGCAGGGGGCCCCGCGGGAGGCACGGTTGATCTTCAGGGAGGTGGCCAAGGTCGTGGCGGAGGCGGAGAAGTCCTTCTTAGGGGAGGCGGACAAGTCCGCGCAGGTGGCGGCCGCCCTCGCGAAGGTGGAGGGGGAGCTCCTGGAGCTCCGCGCCGAGCTGGGTCAGAACGCGCAGATGGCGAGCCGGCTCAACGCGGCGCAGGCGGAGACCCAGGCGGCTCGTGACGAGGCCACCCAAGCTAAGAGGGAGGCCGCCACCGCTCTGGCCATGGTGGAGGCGTCGAGAAAGGAGGCCGCCGACGCCCGTAGCAAAGCCGCCACCGCCCGGTCTGTAGCAGAGGCAGCGAAGAAGGAGGCCGTCAACGCTCGAAGCGAAGCCGCCACCGCCCAGTCTGCAGCGGAGGCGGCGAGGAAAGAGGTAGAGGAGGCCAAGAGCGAGGCCGCCATCGCCCTGGCTGCAGCGGAGGCAACGCGGCAGGTGGTGATCCAGAAGGACCTGCCCTTGCGCAGATGGGCAAGCTAGTCAAGGACCTTAGGGGCGAGAAGCTCGACGTGCTATCCCAGAAGCGTACACTCGAGCAGCGCGTCGAGGTCCTTACCAGCGACTTCGCCGCTCTGGGCGTGCACTGCCAGGGTAATTTTCACGCTTCGTCTTGCTTTGATCTCGAGATTCTTGCCCCGCTGCGGACTCACTCTTTTCTGTTTGTTGCATAGATGTCGAGGAGGCCGCCAAGGAGCTCCGCGAGACGAATCAGACTCTCGTGGATCAACTCCGGGACGAAATCATGGTGGTGGAGCGAGCGCGCGGCACCCTCGACAGGCTTGGCTCCATGTGGGGTGCTGACCCGGTGGCCCCGGCGGAGGGCGCGGTGGCTCGGAGTGACGCCCTAGTCGACGCCCTGTGCTTCTTTGACATGTCCGCGCGGGACCACGTCAGGAGCGCTCTCCACCACGGCGTGAAGCAGGCGCTTGCGGCCGTTCGCTCCGGCTTCCGCTACCCGGTCAACGTCATTGCCAAGGGCTTCGTCGAGATCGAGGGGAAGGACGAGGAGTGGAACAACCGCCGCGTCGACAAGATCCTGGAGAAGGTGGAGAGGCCGGGGGCGGCGCTCGCGAAGCTCTTCGAGGAGGACGTGCTGCCTCCCGATGCGGACAGTGGTGCAGGTGGCCCCCCTCCTCCTGGCCCGGACGTCGAGGCTGAGCCCGTGGCAGAAGACCTTGGGGAGGAGTACCAGACCGATGAAGAGTGAGGCCTGCGTGCCAAATTTGGGCGTCGAGGCCCTTGTAAAAATTTATGTCATGACTTGCGGCCCGTCGAGGCCAACGCATGTGTATATGACTCATTTGTTTAAAGAAGCTGTTTTCTTTTCAAATTTATTCGATCATTTCTCTTTGTCGCTAGCTCGAGCTTCAACTGGCTTGGTCTGTGTTCCTTCGATACGCGCCACGAGTTCCTCGAGGGGAGGCGTAGGTAGGGTACCGTAGCCCGGGGGCGTAGGTGGCCGTCTACGTCGACGCCCCCCGACTCTTGGAGGCTCGGGGTATTTACGGATTTAGACGCTGCTAGTATGCTCGAGGTGCGAATCGAGACGAGGGTCGAATTTTTTGAAAAGAAAACGCGCTTTTTTCGGAGTCTGGGGAGGGGGTTCCCCCCTGTCAGCCCCCGAGGGAGGCTCGACCCTGAGCAAGGCAGGGTCGACGCTACCTTAAGTTGCTAAGTAATATGAAAGATGATGCACGAGTTTGCTCATTCATATTCAACGTGTTTGTACAAAGCAATAAAATGAACAAGGCCTCGAGGCCCTTAAGGGTAGAAGCGACGTAGCTGGGATATGTTCCTTGCGTTCGCCAGAATCCTGCCTTGACCGTCGTAGAGCTTGTACATTCCTGGCTTGAGCACTTCAGCTATGGTGTATGGGCCCTCCCATGGAGGAGTGAGCTTGTGGCGCCCTCGATTATCCTGCAGCCGTCGAAGCACGAGGTCCCCCACCGCCAGGTCCCTCTTGCGCACGTGCTTGTCGTGGTAGCGTCGAAGTGTTTGCTGGTAGCGCGCGGAGTTGATGAGCGCCACGTCTCGAGCTTCCTCGAGCTGGTCCTTGGCGTTGGCAACCCTCTCGTCGTTGGTTTGCTCGTTGTAGGCTCGAAGTCGAGGGGAGCCGTACTCGAGTTCCGTAGGCAAGACAGCCTCGGCGCCGTAGGTTAGGAAGAACGGAGTGAACCCGGTGGCTCGACTCGGCGTAGTCCTGAGGCCCCACAGCACCAAGGGGAGCTCTGCAGCCCACCCTTTTCCAAAATTCTTGAGGGTCTTGAACAACCTTGGCTTCAGCCCGTGGAGTATCATGCCGTTGGCGCGCTCGACCTGCCCGTTGCATTGAGGGTATGCGACCGAGGCCCAATTCATGCGGATGTTGTTGTCGTCGCAGAAGTTGGTGAACTTTTTGCCCGCAAATTGTGTGCCGTTGTCGGTGATGATGACGTTAGGCACCCCAAACCGGTACATGATGTCGGAGATGAACTCGACGGCCTTCTCGGAGGTGGGGTTGCCTATGGGCTTAGCCTCAATCCACTTGGTGAATTTGTCGACGGCCACGAGCACATGCGTGCACTTTCCAGTTGTCATCTTGAGGGGACCCACGAGGTCGAGCCCCCAGACGGCAAACGGCCAAGTTATGGGGATCATTTGCAGGGCGTGCGTGGGCTGGTGCGTTTGCTTGGCGTAGAACTGACACCCTTGGCAGGCTCGAACCAGGCGCTTGGCGTCTCCAAAGACGGTTGGCCAGTAGAAGCCTTGGCGGAAGGCGTTCCCCACCAAGGTCCTTGGCGCTGCGTGATGGCCGCAAGGCCCCGAATGCATGTCATCGAGAAGCCTGCGTCCTTCCTCGAGGGGGATGCAGTGCTGAAGGATTCCTGATGGTCTCCGACGGTACAACTCTCGTTCATCGTCGTAGATGACGTAGGTCTTGGCCCTTCGAGCGATGCGTCGGGCCTCCGTCTTGTCTTCTGGTAGCACGCCTTGCGTCAGGTAGTCGAGGAAGGGCGTCCGCCAGTCGAGGGGTCGTGATGAAGAAGTGGCGGGTGCGTCGATCTGCGTTGCCTCAACGGATGTCGAGGGGTCGTTCTCGAGGGGTGGCGTTGAGGGTCGAGCCCCTGCGTTCGGCTCGAGGGGTGGCGTCGAGGGGCCAGCCCCCGGGCTGATCTTGATGGATGGCTCGAAAACGTCCCTCGAGAAGACGTCTAGTGGGATGGTGCCGCGCGTGGATGCTAACTTAGCCAGCTCGTCTGCGGCCTCGTTGTACTTTCGAGCAATGTGGTTGAGCTCCAGGCCATGGAACTTGTCTTCTAGCTTGCGCACTTCTCCACTGTATGCTTCCATCTTGGGATCGATGCAGCTTGAGGCCTTCATGACTTGGTTGACGACGAGCTGCGAGTCCCCTCGAACGTCGAGGCGTCGGACCCCAAGCTCGAGGGCGATGCGCAGCCCGTTGACGAGGGCCTCGTACTCAGTGACGTTGTTGGAGGCGGGGAAGTGCAAGCGCAGCAGGTAACGCATGTGAACTCCGAGGGGTGAGATGAAGAGCAGGCCCGCGCCTGCCCCTGTCTTCATGAGGGACCCATCGAAGTACATAGTCCAGAGCTCGGCTTGGATTTGTGCCAGCAGGAGCTGGGTGTCGGTCCACTCAGCAACGAAGTCCGCCAATGCTTGCGACTTGATGGCTTTTCGTGGAGCGTAGGTGATGGCCTCCCCCATTAGCTCGGCAGACCACTTGGCGATGCGCCCCGTGGCCTCTCGGTTGTTGATGATCTCTCCAAGGGGGGAGGACGATACCACCGTTACGGGATGAGCGAGAAAATAATGCTGGAGCTTGCGCCTTGTGATGATGATGCCGTAGAGCAGCTTCTAGATGTGTGGGTACCGGATCTTGGCCTCGGAGAGCACCTCACTGATGAAGTACACCAGCCGTTGGACTGGTAGCACGTGACCCTCCTCGTGTCTCTCGACGACTACAACCGCGCTGACCACCTGGGTGATTGCGGCCACGTAGAGGAGGAGAGGCTCGGGGGGATCGTCACCCTGGGCTGGTCGTGGTGGCATGAGAATTGGCGCGGAAGTCAGCAACTCCTTCAACTTGGTTTGGGCTTCCTCGGCTTCGACGGTCCACGCAAAGCGTTCCGTTTTCTTCAGTAGGCGGTAGAGGGGTAGCGCCTTTTCCCCCAGCCTCGAGATGAACCTGCTGAGGGCGGCTAGATAGCCTGTCACTTTCTGTACACCCTTGAGGTCTCGAATCGGGCCCATCTTCGTGACTGCCGAGATTTTTTTGGGGTTGGCCTCGATCCCCCACTGTGAGACAATGTAGCCAAGTAGCATGCCTCGAGGCACACCAAAGACACATTTCTCGGGGTTGAGTTTCACATTCTTGGCCCGGAGGCACTCGAACGTGGTCTCGAGATCACTAACGAGGTCCCCGACTTTCTTGGTCTTAACCACGATGTCGTCGACGTAGGCCTCGATGGTTTTGCCTATGCGTTCGCCAAAGACATGCTGCATACAACGCTGATATGTTGCCCTGGCGTTTCAAAGGCCGAAGGGCATTGTAACATAGCAATACATACCAAAAGGCGTAATAAAAGAGGTAGCGAGTTCATCGGATTCTTTCATCTTAATCTGGTGGTAGCTGGAATACGCATCGAGGAACGAAAGTACTTCACACCCCGCAGTGGAATCGACAATCTGATCAATTCTAGGTAAAGGAAATGGAACTTTTGGGCATGCTTTATTCAGACCAGTGTAGTCTACACACATCCGCATTTTTCCATTCTTTTTCCTAACTAGTACAGGGTTAGCTAGCCACTCCGGTTGAAATACCTCCTTGACAAATCCAGCCGCCAAAAGCTTGTGCACCTCCTCGCCGATGATCCTACACTTCTCCTCGTCAAAGCGGCGCAGGCGTTGCCTCACTGGTCTGGACCCGGCCTGGATCTCCAAGGCGTGCTCGGCGACTCCCCTCGGTATGCCTGGCATGTCCGAGGGGCTCCACGCAAACATGTCGATGTTCGCGCGGAGAAAGTCAACGAGCACTGCTTCCTATTTAGGCTCGAGGCTGGCGCTGATGGCCAGCGTCTTGCCATTGGTCGAGGTCGGGTCGACGGGTATCTGCTTGGTGTGCTCCGCCGGCTCGAAGGTGCCAGCGTGGCGCTTTGCTTCAGGGGCCTCCTCGGTGGCCAGGGCAGCCAGGGCCTCGAGCGAGTCGAGTTGGACGTTTGCCTCCCCACGCTCGACGCACTCCACGTCGCAGTGGTACGCGTGCTCGTATGAGGTGTCGACGGTGAGGACCCCTTTCGGCCCCGACATCTTGAGCTTCAAGTACGTGTAGTTGGGGACCGCCATGAACTTGGTGTAGCCGGGCCTGCCGATGATGGCGTGGTAGGTCCCTTGGAACCCGACCACCTCGAAGGTGAGCGTCTCCCGGCGGAAGTTGGCCGGCGTGCCAAAGCAGACAGGCAGGTCGATGCGCCCGAGGGGGTGTGCCTTCTTCCCTGGTACGACTCCGTGGAACCCCCCAACGCTGGGTCGGAGCTGGTCCCTCGAAATGCCCAGGAGGTCGAGGGTCTCGAGGTATATGATGTTGAGGCTCGAGCCCCCATCCATCAACACCTTGGAGAACCGTACATCGACGATGACGGGGTCGACGACAATAGGGTATGATCCTGGATTTACGACATGATCCGGATGGTCGTCATGGTCGAACGTGATCGGCGCATCAGACCAGTCGAGGTACCGGGGGGCGTCGTGGCGGAGTGCAAAGACCTCCCGGCGCTCCTTCTTTCTTTCTCGAGCCGAGAGCCCGACGGTTGGGCCCCCGTAGATCATGTAGCAGTCGCGCACTGGGGGAAGTTGCCATCCGCATCCCCGTCGTCACGTCGATTGTTGTCCTTGCCCTTAGGCGCGTCTTCCTTCTTGTCGTCGAGCTTGGAGTAGAAGCCCTTCAGTAGTCGGCAGTCCTTCAACTTGTGATTCACGACACCCTTGTGATAAGGGCAGGGGTCCTCGAGCATTTTGTTGAAGACCACCCCATCAGGGGGGCCTCGAGGCTTCTTATGCTCGAGGGCGCCCACGAGCGTTTCTTCATCGTCATCGTCATCAGCGTTGCGCTTCGCCTTCTGACCTTTGCCTTTGTTCTTCTTCTTTTTGTTGTCGTTGTTGCGGTTCTTGACGTTGTTGCCCTTGCTCGAGCCCTCCGGTGTGACCATCGCCTTGCCTTTGTCCGTGGAGCGGCCAAAGAAGGCCCCCACTGCCTCATCGCCTGAGGCAAAGCTGGTGACACGATCCATTAGATCCTCGACTGTCCTGGGACGGTAGCGCCCTAGCTCGTGAACTAGCTCTTGGCATGTCGTGCCCGCGAGGAACGCGGAGATGACGTCCTCGTCAGGCACGTGGGGGAGCTCGAGGCGCTGCTTCGAGAACCGCCGAGCGAAGTCGTGGAGGGGCTCGTCCGCTGTCTGCCTGCAACGTCGTAGATCCCAGGGGTTGCCTGGGCGTACACAAGTTCCCTTGAAATTTCCGTCGAAGACCCTGACTAGGTCGGCCCAGTCGTTGATCTGATCCGGCAGGAGCCCCTCGAGCCATGAACGGGCAGTGTCCGAGAGGTAGAGTGGGAGCTGGTGTATGATCACGCGGTCGTCGCTCTTTGCCCCGCCTAGTTGGCAGCCAAGGCGGAAGTCAGAGAGCCATAGCTTGGGCTCGACCTCCACGTCATACTTCACGATGTTGGTTGGTGGTCGAAAGCGGTCGGGGAGGGTCGAGCTGCGGATGGCCCGGCTGAAAACCCTGGGGCCCGGGGGCTCGAGGGTTTGCCGGTCCTCGTCACTGTCGTAGCGCCCTCCTCGATGGGCATTATAGCCACGCTCCTCAGCACCCTTGTCCTTGCGCCGGCGGTTGATGTTGTTGCGGGCGTCATTGGGATCTCAAGGTGGCCGGTTGTCAACGATCCGCTCCCGGACTGGCCTGGCTCGAGAGGCGTCCGGCTGGTGGACGGACATCTCACGCTCGTTACGGGGCGCGTCTGCTGGCTTCCCCGAGGCCGCCCCACGGCGGCGCGAGGCTGAGCTCTCGGCCTGCTGCACAGCGGCTGTATCAAGGAGGTTCTACATTTCCCTGAGCATGCGCCTGGCGTCAGGGTTGGAGACGGCGGGTAGATCACGGAGCAGCATTGCGGCCGCCACCACGTTCTGCCCGGCTCGCGGGAAACGCACCTCGGGGCGTGCTGGTGCCCCGTCCTCGAGGATCTGCCGGTGGACCTCTTGAGCGCGGCCACGAACACCGGCGCCTCGATGCTGGGCTTGTTCCTGCACTAGTGTTTTCTCGAGCTGCAACAGGCGTTGCCGGTCCTCCTCAGCCTTGGCGATGGACTCCCGCAGCTGCGCGAGCTGTGCCGCCCGGTCGTCGCTGTGCTGAGATGGTGCAGCCGGTGCCGGGGGTTCGTTCCTCCCCTGAACGCGTGATCCGCCTGCCGCGGCCACGTCTCCGGGTTCTTCGAGGTTGAGCGCCGGCCTGGTGTCGTCGTCGCCATCGTCCTCGGCATCGTCCACGACCCCCTCGAGCTGGAAGCACTCCCTGGTGGGATCCCAGAGGTCAGTGTCGTGGTAGTCGTATTCGTCGGAGTCGGAGCTGTTGGTGTCGCGCCGCCTTGGCTCGTGTTGGGACTGCAGCTCGCGGTGCCACTCTCCGATGGTGGCTCGCCGGGGTGGCTCGACGACTCGTGAGAAGCCGCGGTCGACGTGCGCGGGGTAGACGATCTCCAGGTCGGCGGTCGCTCGTAGGATTGCGCCTGGACGTTCCCCCCGCTCTGCCGCCGCCCGGTCCTGGCGGCGCTCGTCGAGGTGGTGGGCGTAGACAGCTGCGGAGTTGTTGAGGCCGAACGGGTACCACTGGCGTCGAGCGCGGTACACCCTGTGCGGGAGGAAGCCAGGTGGTGTCGACGGAGCATGGCTCGGGGGCCTCTGGCCAGGCTCCCGGTCCGTGCGCATGACGAACGCGAACTCGCTGGGAGAGTGCGCGCGCCCTAGAAGTCTCCAGCCGTGCGCCGGGCAGGTTCCTCCTCGGGGACCCCGCGCCGGCCGCGGGGAAATGGGTGTACACCGTGGGCACCGCCTGTGCCTGGCGAAGATGGTGACGACGGCGCCGCTCACAGGGTGGCGACGCGTGGTGGTGCGGGCGACGCGCCACGCCTCCCGCGCGGGGTGGCGTGACACGCCCTCCGCTCGGGCCCTCCGTGGAGAGCAGGGTCAGCTCGTTGCCGCTGCCGGTGGCCAGGAACTCGAGGCTCCCGAACCAGATGATGGCACCAGCAGAGAACGAAGGAGTGGAAGAAGCCATCCTGGAAACAACGAGAAATCGACTCGGACACGCGAAGGCCCCTACCTGGCGCGCCAACTGTCGGTGTTTCTACCCCGGGGGTATGACACCAACTAGTAATTATGATCGCGTGCTCTCTTCCTGGATGGTGATGCAAGATGACACAAGGATTTATCCTGGTTCGGGCAAATAAGGCCCTACGTCCAGCAGGGGAAGGAGGTTCTTGTATTACTTGCACCTAAGTGCTTGTACAGGGGCAATACAAGCTCAACGAGCGTGGACCAGGGTCCGGACTCGTGTGTGTGTGTGGCGTTATATAGACTTGCGAAGTGTGTCTCTACGTGTGCGTGAAGGGCCCTGGTGTCCCCTTTTATAGAACAAGAGGAGGCCAGGGTTACACGGGGTTACATAGGGTTACACAGGAGTCGGGGATGTACAACGCCCAATACGGCGGAGGGTAGGAATGCTGTCTTGTCGAGGTCACTGGAGTTGACGTGGAGGTTGCTGTTGAGGCATCCTTGAAGCGTGGCCTCCATCCCAGGCATGGATGTGGAGGCGTGGTGACGTGGAGGCCGTACAGCGCCCATTCCGGTACGTACAAGTCGTGGCAGAGTCCCTCCGGGTCTTGGGGTACCTGTCCTCCAATGACATGAAAGCCGTTAGGGCTCGAGGGGCGCCGGGCCGGCCTCGAGGTGGCATCTACGGGGGGCTCGAGTCCCCGTAGGTATGGGCAAGTCCCGGTAAACTCGGTCGTACAGTGGGTTTCCAGGCCTCGAGACGTGGTTCGAGTGCTCAATAGTGCAGGGTATGGCCGAGCAGTGCTGTACTTGTGCCTTTTTGCCCATGCTTGTGGTGAAAACAAGCTTTGACCTGGGCTCCGGTTTACTGTGGCTCACGTCGTGTGCCAGAGGACGTGACCGGAGTAGGTGAACGCATTAAATGCGCAGTATGGGGCTGGTATCCGACGTCTGGCGCCGCTCGAGGAGGGCGTGATGCGTCTCGAGAGATAGGTTGCCGTGCTAGAGAGGCTCGAGATCCCCGCTTGGGGTCTCGAGAAACAGTGTACGGCTGTAGTGGGCTCGAGGCGTATGTGCCAGGGCTCGAGGGGTAGGCTACCCGGAGGCAGTCGGTAAGGCTTCGGTGGACCCAGGCTCCCCAGCGATAGGCCGACGTTGTAGGCCTCGAGGGGTTGACTTTTTAGAAGGTTAGACTTGCTAGGTTTGTTATTAATTGGTGTTCTAGGTTTAACCTATTTGTTTTGCGTTGATTGGGGGTACCCCTTTTGTGGACCCCCGACAACCACCGGACGCGTCCGGTCAAACCGAGCCAAGAGTCCGGTCACCCCAACACTGCACTGTTCGTTCACCGATTCAACTCGATCTCACCCAAAACAAATCCTCTCGGGATCAAACTTGGTGAGAAGAGTCACAAGGAGGATAGTGAGCTATCTCTAAGAGATCATGGCTCGAACCTATCTCCAAATCGGTGAATCAAAGAATTTCGGGGGAATGGAGAAAAACTTGACCCGAAACGAAAATCGATCGATCTACTAGCTCGTGAGGTGAAAGGTGAATTCCTTCGGTGGAAAGAAATGCCTCATGATCTAGAACATCTTAGTTCAAACGGATTTCCAAAAGACGCACCGAACATAGAGATCGAACGACGGGAAAAAAACGTGGAGAAATGCAACCCGCGAAGAACAAGAATAAAACGCGAATCACAACCACGAAATTGCAACCGTGTGGCTACCACACGCTACAATAGTGAGATTACGGTCTCACTTCCTCAAAATCTCATGGGCACAAGGGTATTGTTCTGTTCTCTGCGGATCTCAGTTCGCTACAGCAGGGGATGGGAGAGCAGGAAAATCTAGAAGGCAAAATAGCAAATGACTGAGATAGATGGGGAAGAGAGTGTCTCCCTCTACTTATCCTAATTCTAATTTCTACTCTACCCCTCTCCAATTACAGAGCGAACCAGCTAAACCCTAGGGTTATTCTGGACCAACTCAAAGATGCTGGTGATCCGACGGCCACGCCCGCACAACTGGTAGCGTTGCCTCGACGCAACCTCACCGATTGCCGCCACGTGCCGCCACCGCTCCGCTTGTCCTTTTCCTAGACTTCGCCCCCGGTTTTGAGGCCCAAACCGGGAAACCAGCCTTCACGACCAACCCCCGGTTTTGAGGCCCAAACCGGGAAACCAGCCGTCCATCGCCTGAGTTTTGTGGCCCAAACTCAGAAACCCGCAGCACCCAGGTTTTGAGGCCCAAACCTGGAAACCGTCCTCAGCCCGAGTTTTGTGGCCCAAACTCAGAAACCATCAGCGCCCAGGTTTTGAGGCCCAAACCTGGAAACCGTCCACTCGGTGGTTTTTCTGTGGCTCAACCACCAAACCGAGCCATAGAGGGGATGCACCGCCCGTGCACCCCGTCCACCGACACGTGTCCCCAGGTCCTCGACCCAAGTCTTCGCTCGTCGCTGTCCCAGGCTGTCAGCCACCACAGCTGATCCTCGGGCCACTGGTCCCTCAGTCCAAGCCTCACGTCCGCCCTTCGCCACTCTCGGTCCATCGGCACGGCACGTCACTACTTGACCTTCACCTTGCCTCTGATCACTGTATCCGTGCTTGACACCTGCACAACACAAGCCAAAGAACATGCACATCATCCCAGTTGACAATCACTCATCACTCAGAGACTCGGCATACACTCATGTATCCGCAATCTCCCCCTTGATGACTTCATTGTCAACTACCAACACAAATCATAAAGGAATAGAGGAAGGAAGGAAGAGGGAGAGGAAACTCGACAAAATGACCCAAAAGCATAACAAAGCCAAAGAAGGTCAAGTGGAAAGAGCAAGACAACTTGGTTCCCAAAGACATGGGCAACGGCTCGACGCAACCAAGCAAAGCAAAGCTAGCCCTCAAGAAGAGGTAGAACAGGCTCAACACCGCTAGCGAGAAAGCTCGATACCAATTGGAAAATCAACTGAAAATCAAGCAAAACAGAGCTAGCCCTCAAAAAGAGGCAGAACGGGCTCAACACCGCTAGCGAAGCAGCTCAAAACCAACTGTTACCAATCTCACAACCAAAAGAGTTAGATACCAATTGAAGAGCTGAAAATGAGCTGAAAATGTTTGCTAGTCCCTCAAGAAGGAGGCAAAGGCTCAACACAACTAGCAAACTCCCCCTCAACTAGTGCACACAAACCAGGGCAACCCAGGGAACTCATGATTTGACAATATTTTCTCCCCCTTAGTTGAAAATGCACCATCAAGCAACTGTGCACACGCACGCAAAAGTCTCCCCTTTGACAGAATATCTCCCTCCAGAAATGCATATGAGTAAAAATGCAAGTTAGTAGCTTCCGAAATATAATCAAGAGAGTGCAAGGATGCTCTACACAGTGCTGATCCGATGACCCAACAACATCCATAAGAAGCTAGCAAAGCCTCAAACTGATCGCCAGATACAAAATATGAATATGAGAGAAAAAGAGCAGTTTTCAGCCAAAAAGGGTTCACCATCAGAATAGCACAAAGCATGTATAGACAGGATATCTGACAAGTGCTAAACATGTATACAAGGTGAACTATCCCTAGCACAGTTCAATCATCATGCTATAGAATGAAACATAGACTTGTGTTTGCAAAATTTTATCGGAGTTTGCAGCGGTTAATTTACACAAGTTAAAATTTCAGCATGTGATTGCGAGAGGTTGAAAACTTGTCATTGCCTAACTTTTTAACTGTGCGAAGCCTATGCAGAAGCAATCAGAAGCTTAAAGCAACAGTTTTGGTCATACACTACACAGCTCAAGTTTAACTCAAAGTGCAATGAGAAACAGTCTCGAAACTATGATGTGTTGACAAGCAATCCCATCTCGATCTTTCCAAAATACTTGACTTGGTTCAGAATTTAACGCAGAATATGAACATACCAAGCAAGTGAATGACTCAGAACTAGAGACATAGCAACCTAGCATATATGAAAAGCACAAGTGAAATCTGCACATCCTACACATGCTAGTTGCATATCTCAATGGTGAACATTTTCAAGTTTTATGTTCATTAATCAGATTCACCATTCATAAAAAAATAGCTTTGCTCACAACATGTATCAGTGATCAGAAAGAGCATAAGCTACAACATCATCATAAAGCCTAGGAGCATATACTATATAGAGCATAGTTACATTCTTCAGATTATATACACAAAGCTCTGAAAGTAAATATGCAAAATGAAGTGCAGAAAAGATGCAAGAAGAAACCAATTGAAAAACAGAAAGTCAGTTTATGATACAAGAGTCAAAATGTTTCCCCCATCTAAAAGGGGAAACACACACCAAGTTCACCTCTCAACCTAGCAAAAGTTGATTGGTCCCAAGGCTTGGTGAAAATATCAGCCAACTGATGATCAGTATCGATATGGCGAAGGTCGATATCACCCTTCTCATAGTGATCTCGCAGAAAATGAAAGCGCACATCAATGTGTTTGGTCTTGGAGTGCAGCACGGGGTTCTTAGCAACGCTAATCGAACTCGTACTATCCCAAAGCAAAGGAACACGAGAAAAGCTCAGACCAAAATCACGCAAAGTGGCCATCATCCAGAGTAACTGGGAACAACAGCTAGCCGCAGCAACATACTCAGCCTCCGTGGTAGACTGGGCGACACTAGACTGCTTGCGAGAAGACGACGATACAAGAGAAGAACCAATAAACTGAAAAGTCCCAGAAGTGGACTTGCGATCAATACGACAACCAGCAAAATCGGCATCAGAATAACCGCAAAGAGAGAGGGTGGAGGAAGCAGAATACCAAATCCCAAACTCAGGGGTGAAGCATAAGTACCTCATAATGCGCTTGACCGCCTGACGGTGAGAAGTGCGCGGCGGCGACTGAAATCGCGCGCACAAACACACCGCGAACTGGATGTCCGGGCGTGTCGCCGTCAGGTATAGCAGCGACCCAATCATACTCCGGTACTCCTTCTGGTCCACTGCTTCTCCATCCACATCCGCATCTAGGGCCACCGTGGTCGGCATGGGTGTTGGAAGAGGCTTGGCCTCATCCATGTCGAACTTCTTCAGGATGTCCTTGGTGTAGTTGCCCTGGTGCACGAACGTCCCCTCTCGGGATTGATTGATTTGCAACCCGAGGAAAAACGTCAACTCGCCCATCATGCTCATCTCAAACTCCCTGCTCATAGTGTCTGCAAACTTGGCAACCAAAGCGTGAGAAGAACCACCAAAAATGATATCATCCACGTAAATCTGGACCAAGAGAGTATCATTGCCTTGCTTGAGGAGAAAAAACATTTTATCCACACATCCCATTTTAAAACCCTTAGCAAGCAAAAAGGTTTTCAACCTATCATACCAGGCTCTAGGGGCTTGTTTCAAACCATATAAGGATTTGTGAAGTTTCAAAACATGGTGTGGAAACTTGGGATTTTCGAAACCGGGGGGTTGTCTCACATACACTTCCTCTTTTATGTAGCTGTTTAAGAAGGCACTCTTGACATCCATTTGAAAAAGTTTAAACCCTTTGAATGCAGCAAAAGCCAAGAGTATCCTAATTGCCTCCAAACGAGCTACAGGAGCAAAAGTCTCCTCATAGTCTATCCCCTCCTTCTGACTATACCCCTGGGCTACAAGTCTGGCCTTGTTTCTCACAACATGGCCATCCTCTCCATGTTTGTTTTTGAAAACCCATTTTGTCCCAATTGGGTGACACTCAGAGGGAGGAGAAACTAGAACCCAAACCCGATTTCTTTCAAAATTTTCCAACTCCTCATGCATGGAATTGACCCAATCCAGATCAGATAAAGCGTGTCCAACATCTCGGGGTTCAAAATCAGCAACAAATGCAGAATGAGCAAAGTGAGAGATTTGTTGTGACCTTGACCGAGTGACTCGTTCGCCGATGCTGCTGATCATTTGTTGAGGTGGGTGTTGGCGCTGGATATGTCGTGGCGCCTCCCGAGCAGAAGTGATCTCCCCCTCAACAGCAGCTGGAGCCTCCCCGGGTACAAAAGGTACCGCTCGAGGTGGCGGATCCCACGGCCCCCAAGATGAAGAAGTGTCGGGGCCGTGAGTCGTAGTAGAAGCCGCTCCATGCAGTACAGCAGGTGGAGGGGGTGTTGGATCATCCATATCTTCAGCACCCTCATCCTCATCATCAAAAAGAGGCTCACCAACCTCATGATCACCTGCACGCTCAAAACGAGAAGAAGGACAAACCATGGTCTCGTCGAAGGTGACAACGGATGTCTCCATGACTCGGTTAGTGTCGAGGTTAAGTACACGATATGCACGAGTATGAGTGCCATAACCCAAAAACACGCCATCAGAAGAACGAGACTCAAACTTGTCCGAGTTGCCCTTTTTGAGTATAAAATAATGGCAACCAAAAACTCGAAAATAACTCACCTTGGGGAGTTTTCCAAAATGCAACTCATAAGAAGTCTTTTTCAAGAAAGCTCGGAGAAAGATGCGATTGGAAATATAGCATGCAGTGCTCAAAGCTTCGGCCCAGTATCGCCTAGGAGTCCTATGCTCATCGAGCATCGTCCTGGCCATCTCTACAAGGGTCCGATTCTTCCTTTCTACAACACCATTCTGAGGCGGTGTGTAGGGGGAAGAAAACTGATGTTCTAAACCCAAAGAGTTATAAAACTTCTCAAAATCCGAATTCTTGAATTCGGAACCATTATCACTCCTAATAGCTCGCATCAAGTTCAAAGGGAACTCGTTCTGAAGACGCAAAATCAGATTGTGAGCAAAGGAGAAAGTCTCGGTCTTCTCAGCTAAAAAGAAGACCCACGAATACCTCGAAAAGTCATCAACAACAACAAGCACATACCACTTCCCCCCAACCGAGCTCACCCGAGCCGGACCAACAAGGTCCATGTGCAAAAGCTCTCCAGGGTGCTTGGTCATGACCTGAGTCACTGGATGGTGGGGAGCGACAACCATCTTCCCATGTCTACAAGAATGGCAAACAAGATCCTTCTCCATGGATAACTTGGGCAATCCTCGGATTAGGCCAAGTGAACTAAGCCTTGCAAGCAAGTCGAAGCTCAGGTGACCAAGTCTTCTATGCCACTTCCAAAGATCAGAGGAGGAAGGTCCAGCCAAAAGACAATGAGAAATTCCAAACAACTCCGAGAAATTCACATGAAAGACTTTTCCAAAGGGCGATATCACACAAACAAGATTGCCCTGAGGATCCAAAATATGACTGAGATTCGGTTTAAAACGAATCTCATAATCATCATCAAAGAGTTGCGAAACAGAAAGAAGGTTAAAATGCAAGTTAGAAACAAGAGCAACATCGCGCAACACAAAGTGCTCATTAACTCGCACCGACCCATGAGACAACACTTTTCCTTTGCTATTGTCGCCGAAGGTGATAAACTCCTTTCCGGCGAGTGGACTAAGACTGGAGAACCACTTGGCGTTTCCGGTCATGTGCCTCGAGCAACCGGAATCCACCAACCAAACGTTCTCCAATTGTTTTACCTACATCAATAGAAAGACATAGGGTGAGCATACGGTCCAACACTGGGGTTAGTGAAGTAGGGAGAATACCAATGTTGGGCCGGCTGCTCAAAAGAACGGTTAGTAGAAAAACCATTCCTAGCACGCCTACGAGGAAAGCGATCACCACGCTGAGGAAAACGTGGTCCGCTAAGGGAGGAGCGTCCATCGCGATACTCAAAACGCGGTGGGGGAAAACGCTCAACTACAAAACCACCGCCACGGGGTCCATAGCCTATAGTTGCAGGCTCCCGCCGGGCATGACCTCCTCGCGGCCTAGGCCTAGGAACTTGAGGTTTTGGACCTCTAGGCCTAGTGGCACGCCTCTGAACATTCGACACATGTACATCATGGAAAGGATGGTACATGTCTATGTTGTTCATCTCCTTTGCACGGCGCGCCTCTCTCTTGCGCCGAAAGCAAAACTCACTCAAGTGTCCATCTCGCCCACAGTGTTCACAATGGTACCTCACCGCCCTCAAAGGGGGTTGTTGGTACTCACGGTAGTGGGTTTGGATCACTTTGCCCTTCTGTGGCATAAGTTCCTCCTGGATGGGTGGCATGGTGTCCATCTTGTTCTTGAGGTGGTTTGGTTTGGGAGCCCAAGATTGTTTCTTTGGTGGAGCTCTCGGAAGTTCAACAAAGACCCCATCCTTGGTGTTAGGCTTGAGAGGCTCTTTGAGTGGAAGCTTGATAAGCTTGGGAGTAGTGGTGGAGTTGGGCTTCTCACATGGGTTAAGACCACTCGACTCTCCAATCTTGCCGAAAGATGAAACATCAACACCCGGAGCAAAACCTACACCTGGACCTCCAGCAGCTCGCTTGAATTGGGAGATCATCATCCCGAACTGTGGCTCACCGCTAGACACCCATGACAAGATGGTCCGAAGGTATGTGTTTTCCTCCTCGGTTTGCATCTTGTCATGCTTCACATTAGCGATCTCCATCTCCAAACCCTCACAAAGAACACACCTAGCCACACATGTGCTACCTGAGTTGGCCTCTTCAAGAGACACAATCTTGGCATTCTTCTCTGCCAACTCAGATTGCAAGTCCGCACAGAACTTGCATGCACCCAACAACAAAGATCTCGCCTTCAGCTCATCCACCTCTCCTACCAACGCCACATACTTACCTCTCAAAGTGAGAAGGTCAGTCATGTGCGTGGTGCACATCTCACACTCCTCCTCCTCGGTGACAACAACGGTGGACTTGACAGATTCAAGTTCCTTCACCGTATCTTGCCACTTCTGCCTAAACTCCTTGCGCTCTCTAGCGGCACACCTAAGAAACTTGTCTTGACTAAGGAGAGCGGCAGTAAGTTTCTCGACCTCAGCAGAAAGCTCATCGGGGGTCAGAGATACCTGGGAGGTGTCGTCGTCGTCGTCGTTCCGAGGGGTCTCCTCTAACTCACCGTCCACCTCTTTGCCAAGGGCCATGGTGCAGAAGCCCTCGTCGTCGGCGAAATAGCAGAGGCCGTTGAGCTTGTCCTCGATCCTCTTCTTCTCAGACTCGTCGTCGCTTGAGGAAGCGGAGTCGTCATCCGAGTCATCGACGTCGCTGAGCGTGGCAAAGAACGCACGCTGCTCAGCCTGGGCCTTCTCCAAGTACTTCGTCTTGATGTACTCCTTGTAGAAGCCGCCCTTCCGCTTGTGTTTTGCGGGGACGTACTTCTCCTTGCGCTTGCTGGAGTCGTACTTGTGCCCATGATCCGCCTTGCCGAAGATCTGCTTGTTCTTCTTTGGGCAATTGGCGATGAAGTGGTTGGGGTCGCCGCACTCAAAGCATCCTGAGCGTCCTCCTCCGCGGCGACGGTTCATGCGGTTGTTGTGGAACCGCGAGAACCGGTTGGCGAGCAAAGCTAGCTCATCATCCCCCAAAGACTCCATCTCCTCCTCTGTGACAGAAAAGAGTGAAGACAGTGCAAATCCTCCGGAGGTGTTAGCAGAAGAGCCAGAAAGCAAAGCCATTGATGGGCCAGAAGAATTTTCATAAGAAGCCCTCGCCATGGCATCGATCTCACTGGACTTGAGCTTACTGAAGAGCTCATCGCACGTGAGGGTCTCATAGTTAGGCGATTCGATGATCGCCTGAATCTTGGAATCCCACACCGACCGATCAAGAGTATGGAGTAGCTTGAGAGCTCTCTCATGATCGTCGAAAGGCAACAACTCCTTGTTAGACATCATCCTGTTGACAATCACCTGAAAGCGAGCGAATAAACTTTCTATGCTCTCGCCAGGCATATGACGAAAGTTCTCATACTCTCACTTGAACGACTCGTAGAGACGGGTTTTGACTTGAGAGGTTCCCTCATGGAAACGCATGAGGGTAGCCCAAATCTCCCGAGCCGTAGCGAGGTGAGAAACGCGATCAAACTCACTCATGCTCAGACATGAGAAAAGAGCATTACGGGCTCGGCTATTGGCATCGTGCTCATCGATCTGATGCTGAGTGGCACGAGCAGCCAAGACCACGTAATTGGCAGAGTTGCAAATATCCTAGATGGAAGCACCCAAACTCTGCAGATAGGCCGACATGCGTATCTTCCAATACACGTAGTTCGTCCCATCAAAAAACGGCGGTTTGCCCACGCCGCGATCCATGTCGCCTTCTGTGGATCTGGAACCGGCTAAGGTGGAGGATCCTTAACCTGCTCTGATACCAATTGAAGGACCGAAAGTGCTACCAGAAAGCGACCAGAGGGGGGGGGGTGAATGGGAGCTTCAAATTTTCCTTTCGGAAACTTGTCGCCGCTGTCCCGTAAAACAACCCCAAGAGGAAAACCTAGAGCTCGTAAGTGTCCACGACCCTAAAGATAGGGTGGATGCTTCCAGGAAGCACAGCGAGACACTTCACGACTCTAGAAACCCAACGCAAAAGCCGGAAATCAAAACCGACAACGAACGACCCAACCGTGAATGAAACAGCACAAACTGCTCTTGACCGGACTCTGGGCAGCGTCCGGTCAGTGAGCACCGGACGCGTCCGGTCGTGTAAAATCCGATCTGGGACCTTACTATTTGTGACCGGACTCTATGAGAGGGAGCGTCCGATCGAAGTGTTCAGCGTCCGGTCAAAGAGGAAACACCCGATGAACAGTGTCAAGAGTGAGTCCGGTCAGGGATCAAGACAAGCATCCGGTCGACTACAGAAAACTCGCACGTGGCATTCAACCACCGGACGCGTCCGGTCAAACGTAGCCAAGAGTCCGGTCACCCTAACACTACACTGTTCGTTCACCGATTCAACTCGATCTCACCCAAAACAAATCCTCTAGGGATCAAACTTGGTGAGAAGAGTCACAAGGAGGATAGTGAGCTATCTCTAAGAGATCATGGCTCGAACCTATCTCCAAATCGGTGAATCGAAGAATTTCGGGGGAAGGGAGAAAAACTTGACCCGAAACGAAAATCGATCGATCTACTAGCTCATGAGGTGAAAGGTGAATTCCTTCGGTGGAAAGAAATGCCTCACGATCTAGAACATCTTGGTTCAAACGGATTTCCAAAAGATGCACCGAACAAAGAGATCGAACGATGGGAAAAAAACGTGGAGAAATGCAACCCGCGAAGAACAAGAATAAAACGCGAATCACAACCACGAAATTGCAACCGTGTGGCTACCACACGCTACAATAGTGAGATTACGGTCTCACTTCCTCAAAATCTCACGGGCACAGAGGTATTGTTCTCTTCTCTGTGGATCTCAGTTCGCTACAGCAGGGGATGAGAGAGCAGGAAAACCTAGAAGGCAAAATAGCAAATGACTGAGATAGATGGGGAGGAGAGTGTCTCCCTCTACTTATCCTAATTCTAATTTCTACTCTACCCCTCTCTAATTACAGAGCGAACCAGCTAAACCCTAGGGTTATTCTGGACCAACTCAAAGATGCTGGTGATCCGACGGCCACGCCCCCACAACTGGTAGTGTTGCCTCGACGCAACCTCACCGATTGTCGCCACGTGCCGCCACCGCTCCGCTTGTCCTTTTCCCGGACTTCGCCCCCCGGTTTTGAGGCCCAAACCGGGAAACCAGCCTTCACGACCAACCCCCGGTTTTGAGGCCCAAACCGGGAAACCAGCCGTCCATCGCCTGAGTTTTGTGGCCCAAACTCAGAAACCCGCAGCACCCAGGTTTTGAGGCCCAAACCTGGAAACCGTCCTCAGCCCGAGTTTTGTGGCCCAAACTCGGAAACCATCAACGCCCAGGTTTTGAGGCCCAAACCTGGAAACCGTCCACTCGGTGGTTTTTCTGTGGCTCAACCACCAAACCGAGCCATAGAGAGGATGCACCGCCCGTGCACCCCGTCCACCGACACGTGTCCCCAGGTCCTCGACCCAAGCA
Source organism: Coix lacryma-jobi var. lacryma-jobi (assembly GCA_009763385.1). Classification (NCBI taxonomy): domain Eukaryota; kingdom Viridiplantae; phylum Streptophyta; class Magnoliopsida; order Poales; family Poaceae; genus Coix; species Coix lacryma-jobi. The sequence continues at coordinate 26,279,481 of CM019828.1, read as the reverse complement.
ACACCGTGCCCGCAAGTCTTCGCTCGTCGCTGTCCCAGGCTGTCAGCCACCACAGCTGATCCTCGGGCCACCGGTCCCTCAGTCCAAGCCTCACGTCCGCCCTTCGCCACTCTCGGTCCATCGGCATGGCACGTCTCTACTTGACCTTCACCTTGCCTTTGATCACTGTATCCGTGCTCGACACTTGCATAATACAAGCCAAAGAACATGCGCATCATCCCAGTTGACGATCACTCATCACTTAGAGACTCGGCATACACCCATGTATCCGCAATATGCACATTTCAAAGTGCAACATACATGCTTATGAGCTTGCTCCCCCTATTTGTATGCTCAAGTTTTAACCTTTTATCTTTGTATCCTCCATTGTATATTTTCAACATTTTTCTTCCCCTTTGTCAACAATTATCATAAAGGTTTTGGCAAAGAGAGAATAGATGTACATAAGAAGATGATAACAAGAGACAAGTTATGGCTTAATCTAGCTCATGATCATAAGACATTTAACACGGTTTGACATTTTTCAAAGGTTATCTTACTCACGTTGGTTAGACACTTACTTCTCACTTGCTAGATTAAACATTAGAGTTACAAGCTCACAAGCAAGTTATATGCTTCCACTAGATCAAGTCAAACATAGAAGCAATAGTGGAACATATATACTTGAAATTCATTTGATTTGCCATGAATGAACTTAACCAAGCAAAAGAATGGCTATATGAACTAGATCACAACCTAATAAGAATGAATGCACATGCCAAACAATTTCACCTTGCTTTGTCGGAGGAGAGGCATGTCATAAGTGGGGTTGCATTCAACTCATGTTGGAGAAATCAAGAATGTTCAATTCATTTCTTAGCTTGCAAAATCTTCTTTCATCTAATGGCTTGGTGAAGATGTCAGCAAGTTGATCATCGGTGCCCACACTCTCAATAGATATGTCCTTCTTGGCTTGATGATCTCGAATGAAGTGATGCCTTATGTCAATGTGCTTTGTCCTTGAATGTTGAACCGGGTTGGTGGCTATTTTGACGGTGCTCTCATTATCACATAGCAATGAGACTTGTCCAAACTTGACCCCATAATCTTGCAATGTTGCTTTCATCCATAGCAATTGTGCCCAACAACTACTCGCGGATATGTTTTCGGCTTCGGCGGTAGAGAGTGCAACACTATTTTGCTTCTTTGATGACCATGAGACAAGTGATCTTCCAAGCAACTGACAAGTGCCCGATGTGCTCTTTCTATCCACCTTGCATCCCGCATAATCGGAATTCGAGTATCTAATTAATTCAAATTGAGAGCCCTTGGGATACCATAGTCCAACATTTGGGGTGTGCTTCAAATATCTCAATATTCTTTTGGTTGCCTTCAAATGACTTTCCCTTGGAGAAGCTTGGAACCTTGCACACATGCACACACTAAACATAACATCCGCCCTTGATGCGGTCACATAGAGTAGACTTCCAATCATTGACTGATATAGCTTTTGATCCACCATGTCACCACTAGAGTCACTATCAAAATGTCCATTTGTGCCCATTGGAGTGGTTATTGCTTTAGCTTCATCTAACCCAAACTTCTTGAGCATGTCCTTTATGTACTTACCCTGACTAACGAAAGTGTCTTTCCTCATTTGCTTGATTTGTCGACCAAGGAAGTAACTAAGCTCTCCAATCATAGACATCTCAAATTCTTTAGCCATCATCTCCCCAAACTCTTCACAAAAGTCTTGGTTGGTTGATCCAAAGATAATGTCATCCACATAGATTTGCAACACAAACAAGCTACTTCCAATCTTCTTGGTGAAGAGATTGGTGTCAACCTTTCCAATCTTGAACCCTTTGGCTAACAAGAAGTCCCTCAATCTTTCATACCATGCTCTTGGTGCTTGCTTCAACCCATATAGTGCCTTCTTGAGCTTGTACACATGGTTGGGATTCTTTAAATCTTCAAATCTGGGAGGTTGCTCAACATACACTAGCTCATTGATGAATCCATTGAGAAAAGAACTCTTCACATCCATCTGATAGAGCTTGATGTTGTGAGCACAAGCATATGCAAGTAAGATTCTAATGGCTTCCAATCTTGCAACTGGTGCAAAGGTTTCTCCAAAGTCAATGTCTTCCATTTGAGTGTACCCTTGTGCAACCAATCTTGCTTTGTTTCTTACAACAATGCCATCTTCATCTTGCTTGTTCCGAAAGACCCATCTTGTACCAATAACATTTGTGTTCTTTGGTCTTTCCACTAACTCCCAAACATCATTACAGGTGAAGTTGTTCATCTCTTAATGCATTTCATTCACCCAATCAACATCCATCAAAGCCTCATCAATCTTGGTTGGCTCAATAGATGATACAAATGAGTAGTGTTCACAAAATGAAGCCAATCTTGATCTTGTTTGCACACCTCTTCTTATGTCACCAACAATTTGATCTAAGGGACGATCTCTTGCAATGTGTGTTGGTTGTAGCACTTGTTGCGGTTGGACACTTGCACTTGTACTTGGATGAGCCACTTGAGAGCTACTAGCATCTTGTTGATCATGAGAACCACTAGAGCTTGCCACATCATTTCCATGCATGGTTGGAGGAGAGAGCACTTGATCTTTGTCATCTTCAATGTCAATCACTTGCTTTGGCCTAATATCACCAATGTTGATGTTCTTCATATCTTCCACCAATTGTGTTCCTCTCACATCATCTAGATTATCTTGTTCTTCATGTGAGCCATTGGTTTCATCAAACTCAACATCATGGACTTCTTCAATGATTCTTGATGTGTTGTTCCACACTCTATAGGCTTTGCTTGTAGTGGAGTAACCAAGAAGTGTCCCTTCATCACATTTCTTCTCAAACTTTCCAAGTCTTGTTCCCTTCTTCGATATGTAACATTTGCACCCAAAGACCCGAAACTAAGCAATATTGGGCTTTCTATCATTGAGGAGCTCATATGATGTCTTCTTCAATAGAGGGTGATAATAGAGTCGGTTGCTATAGTAGCAAGCCGTGTTGATTGCTTCGGCCCAAAAGGAATCACTCACATTGTATTCACTAAGCATAGATCTTGACATATCAATGAGTGTCCTATTCTTCCTTTCAACTATCCCGTTGGATTGAGGTGTATACTTGGCCGAGAATTGATGTTTGATTCCAAACTCATCACATAGCTCATCAACTCTTGTGTTTCTAAACTCACTTCCATTGTCACTTCTCACTTTCTTGATTCTTCTATCAAACTCATTTTGGCTTCTCTTGACAAAGGTTTTGAAGATGCCAAACACTTCACTCTTGTCAACAAGAAAGAAGACCCATGTGTATCTTGTATAGTCATCCACTATCACAAATCCATACTTGCTTCCCCCAATACTTGCATATGTGGTTGGTCCAAATAAGTCCATGTGCAACAACTCAAGTGCATGTGTAGTGCTCATCATTCCTTTGTTAGGATGAGTGTTTCCAACTTGCTTTCCCATTTGACATGCACTACATAACTTGTCCTTCTCAAAATGAACATCTTTTAGTCCTCTTACCATGTCATGTTTCACTAGCCTCTTTAGTTGCTTCATTCCAACATGTCCCAATCGCCTATGCCATAGCCAACTCATGCTTGATTTGGTGAATAAGCATGTTGTCAATTGAGCTTCACTAGCATCAAAGTCCACCAAGTAGAGATTCTCATATCTAAATCCTTTAAAGATCACATCACTTCCATCAACACTCACAATCTCCACATCATCAACGCCAAATATGCATTTGAATCCCAAATCACACAATTGTGCCACTGACAACAAGTTGAAGTTGAGAGATTCCACCAATAGCACATTGTAGATGCTCAAGTCATTGGATATTGCAATCTTGCCCAAGCCTTTGACCTTGCCTTTCTTGTTGTCACCAAATGTGATAGAATTTGCATGATCATTGCCACTTGTGTTGATTGATTTGAACATTCTACCATCTCTGGTCATGTGTTGAGTGCACCCACTATCAAGCACCAAGTCCCTTCCTCCGGCTTTATAATTAACCTACAAAAAGAATCAATTCTGTTTAGGTACCCAAATCTTTTTGGGTCCTGCAAGGTTAGTAACCAAGCTCTTGGGCACCCAAATTGCTTTTTTCTTTGGGCCAACCATGGGTGCACCAATGTACTTAGCCTTCACACCATTAGTACCCTTAGTAAGCATATAACAAGAATCAAAGCCAATAGAGGTAACATGTGCATGCTTCTTGTTTTTATTCTTGTTAAAGCAATGTTGCTCTATATGCCCAGATTGCTTGCAACTATTGCAAAACCGACCATTGCTCTTCACAAAATGAGTCTTGTGAGGAACAAAAGCCGCCTTGCCCTTCTTGGGGATATAGCCAAGTCCCTCCTTGTTGAGTGGACACCTTTGGCTACCCAAGAATATCACAAGTTACTCCTACATTGCATGTCTCTACAACATCCTCAATCTTACTTTGATCAAGGAGGGAGGAGTGGGCTTCCTTAAGCCTAGTGTGAGCTTGATCAAGCTTCTCATGGGCTTCCTCTAGCCTCTCATGAGTAGACTTGAGCTCATCAAAGGATTGCTCAAGAGCCTTGTTGGCCTTGTGCAATTCTTTGCACTCCTTCCTCTTAGTCTCAATGTAAGAGTGAGCATCTCGTAGCATGCTTATGAGGTCCTCCTTTGAGTACTCCTCATCATCATCACTTTCACTTTCTCATCGGATGATACCTTAGTGGCCTTAGCCATGAAGCACGCCGATGGAGTGTCGAAGATATAAGGCTTGCTTGAGATAGCAAGACTAGCCATGGCCTTCTTCTTGGTGGTCTTCCTCTCATCATCACTAGTTTCACAATCATCGCTTGAGGAAGCATCACTGCCCCATGTCACAACATAGGATCTACCCTTCTTCTTTTCCTTCTTCTCCTTCTTGTTCTTCTTATGATCATCTTCATCATCACTGGATTGTGGACAATCCGCAATGAAATGATCTTTGCTCTTGCATTGATAGCATCTTCTAGTTGAGCTCTTGTATGAATCTCTTTTCTTTCTTGCCCCAAAGCTCTTCTTCTTCATGAACTTGCCAAACTTCTTGACAAAAAGAGCTATGTCTTCATCATCTAACTCATTGCCGCTTGTGCTAGCATCATCATCACTTTCCTCCTTCTTAGCTTTGCCCTTGATCTTGCTCTTGGAGGATGATGCCTTGAACGCCACGGTCTTCTTTTTCTTTTCTTCCTCTTGGGCTCCCCCATCCCGTTCCACGCGGTATGTGTCTTGAGTGACAACATCACCTATCCAACCCTTCTCTCACAAGGATTGTCACCAAGATGTCAAACCTAGGTGCCAAGCATCTCAAAAACTTGTGAGGAAAGTCCTTGTTATCTACCTTCTTGCCCAATGTATTTATGTCATTAACAATGACTTGCAACCGGTGAAACATCTCCGGTATGCTCTCATCATCAGGCATCTTGAAGGTGGCAAGCTTGTCCTTAAGAATGTATAGCTTGACACTCTTCACGGCCTTGGTGCCCTCATAGGTCTCCTCTAATCTTTCCCATATCTCACTTGCATGCTTAAGATTCTTGATTTGCTCAAAAACTTTGGTGTTGAAAGCTTCATAGAAAAGGCTGATTGCCACATCATTCAATTGAAGCTTCTCTTCTTCTCTTGGGGTAGGATCGGCGGTGTCAATCATGGCAAAGTCATGCTTGATCACATCTCAAATCTTCCTATTCATTCCTCTTGTGAACGTGCACATCTTCCGCTTCTAACAATCGAAGTTGGTGCTGTCAAAATGTGGTGGCTTCCCCGTATAGTTGATTTGAGCCATGTAACACTGGAGGTTGTAAATCCTCAAACAAACGGTGACCACGGCTCCGATACCACTTGAAAGGTCTGAATGGCTAGAGGGGGGGGGTGAATAGCCTATATAAAAATCTAGAATCCTGAAACTCAAAGCTCAAAAAGGATATCAGAACACACAGTCGGTACTACCAACTATAGGGCCGGTACTACTGGGGTCGGTACTACCGGCTCCAAGGGTAGGTACTACCGACAACCTAGGAACAACTACGAAATCAAGATTAACGATATGCAGAATTGAATCTAGCTTATACCAAGGTTTTCCTAAGAGATGTAGATGAAGTTTATACCTTGTCCAAGTAGTGGCTCCTCCCCAAAGTGTAGATCGAGCCTTCCACACTTAAGAATGAGAAAGGAGGGAGGAAGAACACGAAGAACACGAGAGCAAACGAAATATCCAAAGATGCAAAAACAACAAGTACACGAGACACAAGATTTAACCCGAGGTTCGGCCACTTCACTAAGAAGCGCCTACATCCCCGTTGTTGAGGTGACCACGAAGGTCGAAGTCTCTTTCACCTCCTTGCCCCACTCAAGCAACCACAAAGGCTAATTGAGTTTCTTCACTAAGAATCAGAGGGTAATACAGACACTTCGGAGTGCCTCACAAATGAGTCAATTACGGGCAACAACCGAAGAAACACCTAACCGGCTAGGGTTCCAAGAACCCAAGAGTAAAGAATACAAATCAAGACGGAGAGATGTTGGATCCAAGTGCTCTTGACGTAGATTGATGTGTCTCACTCTCTAATCTCACTTCCCTAGCTCAAAGCTTGCTAGAGATTCACTCTAGAATCAAAGGGGGAGAGAGAGGAGCTTGGTCAACACTTAGGAGCTTTTCTTTATTCTCTTAGGTCAGGCGAATGGGAGAAGTAACGGTTAGAAGCCGGCCGAGCGGCTATTTATACAAGTCACGCTGCGCCACGGTCGGTAGTACCGACCCCCCTGGGCCGGTAGTACTGACTGTACTAAAAACAGCCGTTACAACAACTATTGACCCGATGGAACAACCGACCCTTGGTCGGTACCACCGGTGGTCGGCAGTACCGGCCCTATGGCGGTACTACCGACAGGCCAAACTCAAATCTACACAGAGAGCATCTCGAATCACCTTCTGACCACGATACCATCGACCAGGGTGTCGGTACTACCGAAGGTCGGTACTACCGACCCTTATAGCGGTACAACCGCCAGGACAACTCAGACCCAATATAGAGAAGGTGTAAAACGTCTTGGATTCTCGGTACTACCGACCTAGGGCCGGTACTACCGAGCCCGGTAGTACCGGCTTCTATAGCGGTACTACCGCTAGGTTATCTGAGACCCAATCCAGAGAGCATTGCACTCAGTACCCTTGGGCGGTACTACCGACCACACCTAGAAAACCTCTATGTGTTCGTGAGTGCGTGGTGTCTCTCAAGCGCTAGAAGTTATACGTCATGAGCACTTTTCTCCACATCTAGCTAGCCTCAAATGTATCTCTCTTGATAGTCCGACTTGCCTATCACTCAAGATCAAAGATAAAACTAAAGTCTCAACTTGAGCAAAGTCATCTTTTCCTTTTCCCATTTCACCGAAGACAGAGCATTTGATCACTTGAGAACTTGTGGCCGTCACCATCCAACATGGTCGCCATCTAGCTAGCTCTATCAAAGGCTTGATCATAATCCTCTCATTAGCTACACACATGCTTAGCAATAGGATTAGACCAAAATGGGTTTTATCAATTAGCCAAAATCCAACTAGGGCTTTAAGAGACAAAACGAGATATATGTGCTCGTGAGGAATTGGAAAAAATCTTTCGGTGGAAAGATGTCTCTCACGGTGATGCACAAGATTGTTCAAATGGATTTTCAATCCATACCTTTAAATAAAAAATTTCGTCAAACTAAGAGATAGGAAAACGTAAGAACATGAAGAACCCAAATGCGAACAAAAGATTTCAGTAAAATCCCCAACGAAGAAACAAAATAGTGGAGCACATGCTCTAAACATCACTTCTTGCCCATGCCGTTGCATGCGTGTCAAAATGGTGGAGCACACGAGTTGATAAATCTAGTCCGGTCTCGTGCATGGCCACTATGTCTTCCATAAGTATTTCACCAAGTTGGTAATTTTATTTTAAACACGGATATACACACTCAGCGCTACGCACTACGGGAAAACCAATCTTTGCCGAGTATTTTTTTCGGGCACGCCGAGTGCCAAATAAAAACACTCGGCAAAGATTTTCTGCAGGGGTGCCAAAAAAAAACACCCGGCAAAGAAAATTTTTGCCGAGTGTTTTTTCGGGCACTCGGCAAAGAATTTTTGTGCCGAGTGTTTTTTTGGCACTCGACAAAGAGCTCTTTGCCGAGTGTTTTTCTTATACTCGGCAAAGCCAATTTTTAAATCACATTTTGAAGCAGTAAATTAATCCAAATGAAAAAGTTTTCAACTACAAAGTTGTTTAACTTATCAAGATGAACAATTTTTGTTTGGGTGATTTCTTCATTTGACAAACTTGAAATAAATTTGTTCACAAATCTTACATATTTGTTCGATAGTTTATGAAACTACAAGAGTGATATATAATATTTATGAATAATATTAGAACTATAATGTCGGATGTAGAAATGATCAAATAACCAAAATAAAATTTGTAGATCTTGACAAGTTATGAAAGTTTGTAGTTGATAACTTTTTAATTTCAAGTCATTTAGTTATGCAAAACTGCGTTCGAATTTGAAAAACTTAAAATTTGATTTTTTTCAAAATACCTCAGATGGTAAAATGACCAAAATAAAAGTTGTAGATCTCAAAAAGTTATAAAAGTTTGTAGTTGACAATATTTTTATTTGAAATCATCTTGTCTAGCAAAATTGCATTTGAATTTAAAAATTTTGAAACTTGAATTTTTTAAAATACCTCGGATGGAGAAATAGCCAAAATAAAAGTTGTATATCTCAAAAAGTTATGAAACTTTGGTGTTGACAACTTTTTGATTTGAAATCATCTTGTCAACGAAAACTACGTTTCAAGTTATCAAATTTGAAATTCAAATTTTTATAAACGACCTCTGATCGAAAAACTACCAAAATAAAAGTTGTAGATCTCAAAAAGTTAGAAAACTTTGTAGTTGACAACTTTTTTATTTGAATTCGTTTAGAGCCTCAAATAAACAAGTTACACTCGGTTTAGTATAATATACGGGGAACCAAAACGGAGATGCCGGGCCAGTTTGGTAGAGCTCCATCTGATTCTGATTCTCTATAGAAGCTGATTCTCTGACAGAAGTGATTCTCTTTGATTTTTTAACTTAAATTGTTGAAATCAGCATGGAGAATCACTTAACATAATCAGGGAAGCTACTTTTCTAGCTCTGAGCCTCTTAGTTCATTTCAGAGAATCACTTCACGGAATCCGCAAAGAATCACTTCTCCCTGAAAAAGTGTTTGGCAGAGCTCCTGCTGGATTCAGCAGAGAATCAGCTCTGGAAGCTCTGCCAAACAGGGCCGGAATGTATGTGAGTGTGTAGTGCAGTGAAAAAGGAGGTTCCGCGTGAGTGAGAGGTTGTGAGCTCTCCGCGTGAGAGAAAATTATGTGAAAAATAGTAAGATTTGCGATTTCGAGGGAGACGGGTGGGCGCTGCCCAGTGGGCCCCTCTCCTAATTAAATAAAAAATTTTCAATATGTTTTTGGATTATTTTTCTTTTTTTCTTCGCCAAGTGCTTTTCTTTGCCGAGTACCACGTCAGCACTCGGCAAAGCCTTTGTTGAGTGCCCGATATTTGGCACTCGGCAAAGAGCCATTTGCCAACATTTTCTTTGCCGAGTGCTCTTTGCCGAGTGTGGGACTCGGCAAAGACTTCTATAAGCATCTCCACAATATCGACTACCTGATCCAATGAGCAAGTCGCTTTCTATTTTTTAAACGGCCAGGCTAGCGTTCGGACGCCCGTGCGTGGTGGCGTGCGTCTGTTGCTGCTTCGTACCGCTAGCTTGCGGGTGTTGCTATCTGTTTTGCTGCCTGCACAATAGTGTTGCCTGATCTGCTGCTAGCCTGCTACTGTACGGTGTGTTGCGCATGCTGCTGCCTGTTCTGCTGCACGCACACCTGTCTGGTCTGCTATTGTGCTATCACTCCTACTATAGTACTGTCTTTTTTTGTGCATGCTACGTCGTATAGCTCCTGCTGTCGGCTTTGGTACACACGTCTCATCTGCCAACGTCTTTAAATTTGGTTCTTTAACAAATTTAGCCCTTGTTTAGTTCCCATTCAAAACCCAAAAATTTGTAAGATTCCTGTCATATCGAATCTTATGGTACATACATGAAATATTAAATGTAGGTAAAAAAATAACTAATTGCACAGTTTATCCAAATTTTTTCATAATTAGACAATAATTATCAAATACAAACAAAAGTGCTACAGTACCCGGACCCAAAATTTCTGGGGAACTAAACAGGGCCTTAGGCCGTGTTTAGATGCACAAAAATTTGCAAAATAATTTTGTAAAATTTACGATAGCAATTGTATATCAAAGATTAGAAGAACTAAATATGAACTAATTACAAAACTAATTATACGGATGGATGAAAAATCAAAAGATATTTTTATTAATTCTAATTAATATGTCATTAAAAATTGTTTACTGTACCATGACATTGTCTAATCATGGTCTAATTAGGCTCATTAGAAAGGTCTCGTAGTTTACCGGGGTTGTGGAATAGGTTTCGTCATTAATCCATATTCAATACTCTATATTAGTGTCCCAATATTTATTGTAGCAACGCAAAATTATTTTGAGATGCATCTAAACAAGATCTTATGTAGAGATATAATTGTTGCACGTATTTTCTATAAATTAAGTTAAGCATGCCGCTAGAGCCCGGACGTTTGGCCCCTGAGGCGCGTCCGGACGGGCTCCCGACAAATCAGAAACAGGAACCCAGCCAATACCCGATCGACACCCGATTTGATCGAACCGTTCCCCACCAATCCCAACTCAGCTTCCCTCTCGTCTATCCGCGTCGCACCGCGTCGCGCTCGTGGCTGGAGGATCCCTCCGCCGCCGACGTCGACGTTTCCATCACGCCACGCCGCTGTCCCCCTCGTCGTCCCTCTCCTATGTCGTCCTCTCTCCTGCGCCGTCCCTCCCCTGCCCCTCTGATCCGCTCCGTGCCGCCCACAGCATCGATCGCGGCCGACCTCTCTATCATGCCGCGTTGCCTGTCCCCGATCCGCCCCTTTCGGTTCACGAAGTGCTACTTTCCTTTCACGACACAATAAGAAGATCTAACAGTGTAAATGCTTTGTTCATGAAGATGATGCACCCTCAGGACTCAGGGTTGTATTTCATTACTCAGTATGAGTACATAGTGGAGAAGGATTGAAAAGGAATATCAGGAAGGAGCCAAAACTGAGACGACAAATCCACCGTTGTGGGAGAGGTCTCAAATTGAGAAGCAGACATTTAAGTTCTACACCATGCTTGTGTTCTTCAAGTTCCAAGAGCTCCTGTGTGACTCGACGGCCTTAAGCATAGGTGCAATTAATATGGATGGGAGCCAAATGACAGTAAAGGTAAGGTGTATAGTGCTTTGCTCAATTTGTTTTTCCAAATATGATGGTGATTATAATGTGTGCATACCCCTGTTATTAGGATGCTAACAATTTTTTTCTTGTGTGCTGCTATTTTTTCCCAGCCACATATATTTTATCATGTCACGATTTATATTAACCATAGACGGTTGTTTTCTGTTTGTGTGGTGCTCTTCTTGTTTTCCTAACTCACACCATGTATTTCTTTTGTTTTCATGTCATACATGTACTGTTTCATTAGTACTACCTATTGTGCTTTAGTAGCTATCTGTACTTGTTTTACTACATGTGCTTTTCATATACATGTGCTACACTTTTTTCCCAGCCACATCTCTGTCTTAGATCTCACCATATATATTGATCATAACACTTTGGATATGAATCATATGCAAAACTTCATTGTGCTCATTTTTTGTCATGACCACCCAGACTTCTTGTTTCACTAGGCTGTTTTGTTTTGCTTCAGTAACATATGTCCAGTGTTTCATTGAATTTTTAACATATCCTGCTTCCCTGATTTTTTTTTCCTTATATTGTTACCACACATATGCTCTATTTAGATACTGAAACATATATTATAGTACCACTAAAACACTAACATGTTTATACTGAAACAAGAATTCTGGGTGCACCTTAGGTCCATGATACCCCCTATTTTATAGTTTCTAAAGCATGCAATATTTCCAATGTGCAGTACATGAAGCATATAATATTTCTAATATGATGTAGGTGTTGAAGCGATTTTATAAGGAAGGTGAGACGACATTGAAAACATACACTGCTGATGCAGACCGGGAATCTGGAAATGTACTTATGCTCTTGCAACATGTTCGATCAAGATGGTCTCATGTGTCTTCACATCCTGAAAGTATTTACAACACTTGATGAGCAACAAATACCTTAAAAGTACCTGATGCACCGGTGGTCAGAAGAAGCAACACATTCTAGATACTGCTCCATATGGAGATGCTCTGTTGAAACTGAAAATACACCGGCGAAACAATTAGGTCACACTGCTAAAATAACTGAAAATACACCAGCGAAACAACTAAGTCACACTGCTAAAACATCTGAAAATACATCGGTGACAATCAGGGACCTCTTGATGAAACATCTAAAAATACACCAGTGAAACAACCAGGACCCACTGATGAAACAACTTGTTTTGATCTGCTGAAACAAGCCCAGTTGCACTTCTAAAACAACTAAAAATACACTATTGAAACAACAAGGTACCACTAGTGAAACAAATAAAAATGCAGTAATGAAACAATCAGGACCCACTGCTTGAATCAACTAGGACTCAATTAACTCACATCTGATAAATGTGCTAATGCAAAAAGAAACCAAAAAAGATAAACAACAACATTACCGCAAAACATGGATAAACACACAATATTAAGAAAGTAACCAACATTTTTAGTAAGATGTTCACATTAAATCAACATCATGTCTGGAAGTAACCAACGTATGATGACCTAAGATCGTAGACACATTCAAGAAGTTGTACAAGTAGCAGAGGGTGATAATATTATCCGTATTTGGGCAAAGAACAGAATGCAAGACAGTTAACATGAAAGCCCTCATGAATGTGTCCTTGTCCATAGCGGTAGACAACACATTCATATACTTGTGTCAATTCCCCTTGAATGCTTGCATGAAGGGCTCACAGATCCTCTAAAATTCCTCAAAATTGGCGACAGGTCCAGTAAGCATAACAGGTCGATCCCCACTTGACACACCGACAATATTACAGATAAGCTGCTTGTCAAACACTAAAACTTTATTCTTTAATCTAAACTCTCGCAATTCCAATTGTGCATGCTTCATTATCCAAGAAATAAGCTTGACAGGGACAGAAAAATCATATAGGGCAAGCAAACCACCGAAACCAGCTTCCACGATCCAACCGATCTACTCTCCTATGAACTTGTGGTAATGGATGTGATGGTCACGGATCCTGTGAACAGAGAACCTCGATGTGAACTCTGGATGATAATAGTCAATGACTTTGCTGGGCATGGGGGACTTGTTTCCTGCGTTAAAAAATCAGGGAAGCAGGATATGTTAAAAATTCAATGAAACAATGGACATATGTTACTGAAGCAAAGCAAAACAGCCTAGTGAAACAAGAAGTCTGGGTGGTCATGACAAAAAATGAGCACTATGAAGTTTTGCATATGATTCATATCCAAAGTGTTATGATCAATATATATGGTGAGATCTAAGATAGAGATGTGGCTGGAAAAAAAGTGTAGCACATGTATATGAAAAGCACATGTAGTGAAACAAGTACAGATAGCTACTAAAGCACAATAGGTAGTACTAATGAAACAGTACATGTATGACATGGAAACAAAAGAAATACATAGTGTGAGTTAGAAAAACAAGAAGAGCACCACACAAACAGAAAACTACCGTCTATGGTTAATATATATCGTGAGATGAAAAAATATATGTGGCTGGAAAAAAATAGCAGCACACAAGAAAAAAATTGTTAGCATCCTAATAACAAGGGTATGCACACATTATAATCACCATCATATTTGGAAAAACAAATAGAGCAAAGCACTAACCAAACCACCAAATTACACGATCATCATACCTTGCTAACTGGGCACGTTCTTCGTTGGGGTTCTATGCTGGTTTGGTTGCGACGGTGGCCTACGGCGAGAGGCGCGCTCGAGTGGAGAGCCTCCGCCGAGAGGACGCCGCGACGGGGGCCCCTACGGCGAGAGGCCGCAATAACCACGGTAGGGGTCGGTGCACCACCCGGCGGTTCCTTCCGCACGCGGTGGCGTACGGCATGAGGCCTACGGGCACGATGGAGAAGGCGTCGAGGCTACAAGCTGCCGGCGCGGAGGAGGTGTGCGCGGCCACGACCAACGCGGTGGAGGTGGCGGCGATCCTCCCGATAATGGTGAGCGCAGTTTTTCGGAAGGGAGTGAGAGGGAGAACTCGAAATAGAAACGACCGAGTAGTGGGGGGAAGGAAAGAAGATAACAAGCGTGTCGGGTGGAGTCTAGGCCATGTCCGCGCTGGAGCGAATGGGCCGCGTCCCCGTCCGAACGGACCGAACTGTGTAAGCCGAGCCTTTTCAAAAAAATAACAATTACACAGTTTGTTTGTACTTGGCGAGATAAATCTTTTAAATCTAAATAGTCCATGATTAAAGAATAATTACCAAATACAACTAAAGTGATACAGTATTACACAGTTTGTTTGTACTTGGCGAGATAAATCTTTTAAATCTAAACAGTCCATGATTAAAGAATAATTACCAAATACAACTAAAGTGATACAGTATCAGAATCCAAAATTTCTCAGGAACTAAACATGACCTGTAGTTATTTATTTTAGGTGCTAATGAAAACACTTATAACATGAAATATTAATAAGAAAAAAGAAAAATAATTTAAAAGAGGTGAAACACTTGGAACATGTAGATAAAAGAAATAAAACATATGAGACATACTCTTGCAACATACAGTTTCAACACAATGTAATTTGCTGCTTGGACGAATGACGGCTCATCGTTGTCGAGCTCGAAGTCAGAGGTTGCACATGGAACTCACCAATGCACTGCATGACTCTGGGCGAGCATCTGTACGAGCACCCATGGATAAGTACGGTGGTCTGGGCGAGCGAGGCCGCAATCACTTGCTCGCATGTGTTAGGCGATCATGAGCTCGGTGAACACCCATGCTCAGCAAGCACATCGGCCTGGGCAAGCGAGGTCGCGGGCACTTGCTCGTACGGCATGGGCAAGCATGAGCTCGATCGGTGAGTAACCATGCTAGAAAAAGTGTGATGACTTGAGCGAGTACGAGCTTAACGAGCACCTATTATAAAAGAACGTCTCTGACGAGCACAACACATATGCGCCCTCGGTTATCACAGCAAACACTAGCTCAAGCAGTCTAGGCAAACCCCTGTTGTATGGACACGTTTGCTAGGCGAGCACCAAACTGTTGCTATATAAACACCTGGATAGAGATTTTTTTTAAAAAAAGTACTATATTATATTAGAAGGGGGCAACAGGATAGAGATATTTTTTAACTAAGAATTTTCATGCGGAAGAGGAATGAGCACCTAGAAGCGTTATCAGTAGTCTGAATAGATACAGTGAGAAATTATTAGAGAGGCACGGAAGAGGCTGGTGCGACCAACCGAACGGCGAGCGACTAGTCAGCCAGCCAGACTAGCGCGGGCGGCAACCGAACAGGGGAGCGACGAGTCAGCCAGCCAGACTAGCGCGTCCGGCGGTCCGGACGTCCTGATGGTATCATTACCGTTTTTTAAATCATTATATAGACGAAGAAGCCCCTGTCGAAGACAGAATGGTTAACCGTTACTTTACAATACTTCTTCTTCTTCTTCTTTTCTTCTTCTTTCTTTTTTTTGCAGTAGCCACACTGCGACATCACCTCCTGCCATTACAAGTCGAACACCTCAGAACCCCTCCTGGGAGCGAGGGAAAAATAAATAAGTTCCTAGTTTCACAAATCTGACAGAACTCACAGAGAACATCATGAGATCAACTTATTATGAGCACATAAGAGGATCAAGAGAGTCCCTGTTTATCGCTGATTCACTGTCGGGCTTACAAAGTAGAAGCACTACGTCAGAACTGACATCAGGACATAAGCAACCATCACTATTTATGCCGGCAGAGGTTAACTGACAGTAATAGCGGCGAGAAAAATACTATCAGGTCAAAGAATCACCCGACAGTGATACTAATAACTATCACTATTGAATAATTAGGCAATTTTCAGATTAATATTAGAATATAAATAATGACAATCTCATAAACTAGCATGTAGAGCCTTTACATTAGTTAGATTGAACAACATTAACAACGATATAACAAAGATCTTTATGATCAACACTACAGTCAAACAACAACAATAGATTGGATCATGTAGCGTGTACCTTTTGTTTGCAAGGTAAGATGGTATTGCTGGTGGTGGAGATGCAGAGGAGACACCGCTGATAGAGCAAAGGGAGACGCTGATGGTGGTGGTCGTGCAAAGTTATCAATGAGAGGTGGAGGAAGAACTCAGAGCAGCTGACGACAAATTATAGACCTAGAGCGAAGTTTGAGAGATGGACACTTTATTATCAACCATACTATGACTTATTCTATCTAAGGAACACTATTGAAAATAAGTTTAGATGAACAAACCAATTATATATAACTATAAATATACATAAAAAGTTCTATCCATTTTTTTTTGTTTTTTCACTTCTAAATACTAAGACACCGGAAGTTTAGAAATTAGTAAGTACCGTCGTACTAGATTTAGGTTAATTAATGTTAAAATAAAAATGAGTGTTACTAAATTACTAAACTTTTTTTCAATAGCCAAGTGGAGAACAGCTAGAATAATTATTCACTAGTGATTCCCTAATCCCGAATTAGAATCTGAGATGAGTCTTACATTCTAAAGAATAATGACAATGGGCAGAAGCAATTAGACTAATTAAACAATCAACAAAGAGGCTTAGAGGACAGGGACAATTGGGCACAACATTTTACGTGAACACGTCTGGACGGAAGGATGTCTCGTATAATTGTAGTGTTGTTCGCTTGGCTGAAAACTGAGTTTCAAAACTGAGTTAAGCGAGCGATCCAGGTAGCCACATATTTCGGCCGATCAGCGACGACCATGCCGAATGCGAAGACGAAAATATGCTCAACATATAAATGAGAAATGAGTCCGAGCTATATTATCAAAACATATTGACAACCTTGCTTACATCAAGTGGGAATGAGACATAGAAATTTGCATATTGAATGGTCTCACTATTTGTCAGATGCCACAATAAGCGCTACCGTAAACAGATGGACTAAACGACTGGTCCTACCCGAAGGGTGTATGGAATGCCCGCGGGCAGTTTTGGCCACCCCTCGGGCCCTCGAGGCTAAAACTCAACCAAAGCTCGACCCTCCGCCTCGCCCGAGGCTACCAGGGCAAGGCCTCGATAGACAGGAAGACACTCTGCCCCAGCCGACGCCTTCCTCTCTCTCCAAGCGGGATGAAGGCTCACTGCCCAGCATGTTCAAATCGTCCCACTCCATAAGGGCGTGTCCGACCCAGAAGCAGACGAGGGAATCACAGGATGAGCTCCCCTCGCACCAATCTTCCTACCGACGGGTCAAGTAGGAAATACGTAAACAACTAGCTAAAACAATACAATCTGATAGGATGACAACATCTATGGCATGCCTCTCTATTTGTGCCGCTACAGGGGCAGACATCAGGTTTGACTATCACGAAGCCATGCGCCCGTGACTCTGCAAGGCCAACCACTGCGCCCATCGACTAGTCATTCGAACGCCTGACGCTTCATACAACACGAACTGCCAGCCGTTGTGCCTCACTGGCAGCACGACACACACGCCTCAATAAAGAGGGTCCGTCATGAACCGCGTCCCGATGCAATAAAGGAGACCGAACATGCAAATCCACTGTCACACCAACCCCCCTGATCTCTGGACCGCCTGGGGTACAACCATTATCCGTCTCGCCCAAGCCCTCATACTAAGGCAAAAGGGCCTGACGGTTCTCCGCATCGACCGAGGCCTCAAGCCTAGACCTCGGACGAGTGCCAATTCTCCGATTCGCCTGAGATCGGCTCGAGCAATGACACTGTAACTCCTCCACCTCGCTCCTACATACCGACAAGTACCAACTCCCCGTATTCCCAACCCCACACAACATCAGCCACGTATCTACCCGGTACAAGGGACATGGTTTAACGGGTCAGGAGTCAATTCGCTACCAGCTTACACCTGACGAGACGGAGCGGGGGTTACTGGGCACTGTGCCAACCTACCCCGCACTGCACCCACTACCAGGGCCTCATCAGCCTACGGGCGTCAAGTCCAAGTTCCCGAAATCACGACAGAAATACGACGACACCGACCAGGCTTCGGCACTCTGTGGAGTCAAATGTACAGGAGACAACACGTCACCCACAGCTACGACCATGCCCAACACGATGCCTGCGAGACTCTATACAGGACCAGTCATGCCAAGAGCGTTGCTACAAAGCACCAAAGGATGAGCATCATTCTCCTAACCGTGCCGCCATAGTAGCATCATTCACCACGAGCACTTGCAAGCTCAGAACACTCACCACCACACCCCAGGACTTGGGACCAGCTCCCTCTCTCACTTGCTTGCAATCCCCACTACAAGCACTCTGGGGGTAAGATAATACAAGATCCCCTCCTCCACTGGACGTAGGGCACTCCTTGCCTGCACCGGTATAAATCTCTTGTGTTCTTCTTGCACAATCATCCGAAGTAGGAACACACGACTCCCTCCTTGATACAAATTTACATGCCGGTCTAGGGACCCCCTGTTCTGAACACCAATAGTTGGTGCACTAGGTAGGGGCGGCGCTGCGTCACGACATGTCTCTCTCCATAGAAAGAGGGTCTGGGGGGGCGTGCTCCCCCGAACTGCTCAGCTTTTGGCTCAGTTCCATCCCAGTGCAAGTCGTCGAGGATCCGGGCCCTCGTTACAGGAGCCCGGGTCCACGAAGGGCAACCTCGAGGGTGTCGAACGTGCCTCTGGCCTCAACTTCAGCCTCCTCTAGGACCCACAAGGGGCCTAGGGGAAGCTCGCATTAGCGAACACCTTCGTTCGCCGATGTCACGTCATGAATGAATGGACGTCGATGCCCGAGAGGCATGAAGGGGGATCAATTGGAAGGGCTAGATCCATTACGCTCAGTACTTGTGGCTCTGAGCCCGTTGATCTTGCTGACTTCTTCGCTCGTCGGAGAGGTTGTGTGAGTAAAAGAGGATGTTGAGCGTAATGGAGGCAGCTACCTTCCCAGGGACCATCGCTTTGGGCGGCGAGGCCGACGAGGGCTAACCAGGTTGGCCCTAATGTAAGGCCTCGCCTGCCCTCGGCGACCCACCAGGATGCGCCTCGAACTTGCCCTGCTTGCAAGGTCGATCCTCCCCCACCGCCGTCTGTGTCTGGATGCCTTTGGTTCCCGTTTTTTGGGACCATGATCCTTGGCAGCGGACGCAGGAAGGTGATGGAGGGTAGGACAAGGCAAATCCTTGAGCTCCATCTCCCCCACCGACATGCATTGGGAGGAAGTCATCCATGGCAACATCGGGTGTATCCTCAGTGCGCATGGAGCGCCCGTGGTCTTCGACAGTCGGAAGCCACGTTGTTGGCATAAGACGTTGAAGCGGGCGCACCAAGGTGCAAGTTCCCCGTGCTATCACGGCGAGGCGACATATGCGCCAGAGGTGGTGACGGGAACAGAAGGATCCGGGCCTCGGAGCGAAAGCCGAGCTTCAACCCTGATGCCCGCCCTCCGTCCCAACCTTGAAGAATTTGGCCTCCCCTTTTCCCTTCTCCTGGCCCGTTTGCCTTTTAGTACTTGTTCATGAAGAATAGTGTATTCGTCGTTGTAAATTAAAAAGGCAATAAAGTGAGCTCCCTTCTTTCCAAAAGAAGAACGAATCTCAAGCACTTTTTATCACTTACTAGCGTTAACTAATAAATGCTCCTTGAGAAGGGGGAAAGAAACCCTCAAACCAAACAACGATACCCGGGGGCTCTCCCCAACCATCACGAAGGCTCCGAAAATGGCATCCATCAGCACCAAGGCAACCGCGACAACCGCCGCCTACACAACCTCAACCCCGACAAGAGAAAAGGGTGCCACCACCCACAACCTAGACAACTACGTCACTTCGTAATTGTGAAAGAACATTTTGATCTCTCATTTTCAAAAACAAGTGTTTGCGAAAAAACAAGATTAAATCACCCTCATTCGCGTTCGTTCATCCCATCGACAGATCCAAGAGGCGAAGGTCGCAGACTGCGCTCTTGGGTAAATCTAGCCGGCTCCTAGCCGCCTATCGCCCCTGCGGCTATGGCACCAGACCACTAGTGTGACCAAGACATGCTTGCGACCCGGGCCCCCTGGACCTGTCTAGGGGCAAGAATGGAAGTGGATGCGACCAAAAGAAAAAACACACCTACTACACTTTTGCTTCCTTTCCTCAAAACACGCTAGGCCTCAGGGTACGACAGACCCCCTGAAGGTTGTGCTGAATCAGGCGAGACGTGGACCCATCGCCTGCAGAAGGCTATGGTCCCACTCAGTGAGCATCCCACGTGCCTCGCCGTGGTAAAGGGATGGAAATAAAGGTTAGGGGTAACAAAAACCTTTTTAAAGAAATAAGAAAGACGCAACATCCTCCTGCGTGTCAAGCGCGAAAACAAACTGACATAATCTCCTCGTCCTATGTGATGTGTTTTTGCAGGTAACATCCCGGAAGGGGTCAAGCGGAGCTCCACGCCATTCCAGGCATACCCTCGGTCACGTAATGCCTCTTAGAGCATGATGTCTGCCAAAACATCGACTGCAACGATGTTCGTCAGTCCGTTGAACGATCTAACGAACGGATCATTCTCGAGGGCTCCAACACAGGTGAAGCACCCGGTAAGGGGTCAAACCTGTGGTTGGTTCCCGCTCAGGTCGTCACTAAAAGCACGACGGAACCACAATGGACATCATGATACGTAACCACCCTCGCCCGGTTCCAATGCTCGTGAAGCACCTGGTCATCAAGCGGCGCTCCTTGAAGTTCCCTTGGAAGTGGCAAGCCTGCTCGAAACCAAGTCAACGATACCACAAGGCTCTCCTGACCAGAGTAACCTGTGATGGGTCTTGGGAGGGCACTGCCTCGACGAGCGATCTACCACGATGAACAACGATCAACGCGCAGGGCCCGCCTGGTCCCTCGTGATAGCCAAACATGGGCCCCAAGGAGAGATCACCAGCCATACGACTACAGCCTTTGGAGGAGTGACACACCCCTCCAAGGCCTCGGGGGCAACACTCGGCGTGTGCACTCATGCGCACCCGTCGGAAGAAATCAACAACCAAGAAGGAGCTTCAGTAGAACCTCTGAAGGAGTGCGCGCACTCCCATAGAGGCTCGGGGGCTACTGTCAGATACCACAATAAGGGGTACCCTAAGCAGACGGACTAAACGACTGGTCCTACCTGAAGGGTGGACGGAATGCCGGTGGGCTGTCTCGGCCACCCCTCGGGCCCTCGAGGCTAAAACTCAACTGAAGGTCGACCCTCCACCTTGCCTGAGGCAACCAAGGCAAGGCCTCGACAGACACGAAGATACTCTGCCCCAGCCAATGCCCTCCCCTCTCTCCAAGGGGGATGAAGGTTCTCTGCCCAACACGTTCAAGTCATCCCCAATCCATAAGGGTGTGCTCAACCTAGAAACAGACGAGGGAATCACGGGTTGAGCTTCCCTCGCACCTATCTTCCCATCGATGGGAAAAGTACGTAATGCGTAAACAACTAGCTAAAATGGTACAATACGATAGGACAATGAAAGGTCCAAGTTTGGTTTTGGTAATTGAGTGACAACCTAGGTGGACTAAAATGTGCTTATGTGAGATACACAAAAAATTAGTCCACAGGTACACATGTAATGAAGGAGCTTATTGCATATGTGACATGACATGGAGTCATGTGGCTAAGATGGAGAAGATCAAGGCAGGACTTGGCTCGTTGGATCGGTTGCGAAGGTGAAGGGCAAGTTGGAGGCTTTGAAGCCATTGGTTCCGAGTGTCGGGAGGTTTGAGCAAAGAATTGCCACCGAAGGACCAAAACACAGGTGAAGAGCAAGTAAGGTGAAGATCGATGGACTGTAACAGAACCGACCAATTTGCACCAGATTAAGCACCGAATCGCTGCTTTCACAGAGATTACAAGTACTTAAGCTCGTACAAACCCGGTAGTCCGGAAATCTCGAAGGATTTCAAGTCATTCAACTTTAACCAAGATCGTAATAGATTAGCGTACATGCCCACAAGGTACATTCAGTTCGCACATATTTCAAATACATCGGAGTTCAACAATTATTACAAACCATAGTTTGAATTCAAAAGCGGAAGCAACATAGTTTTGAAACACAAGTCCTTAGTTCACAATACAGTGCCATATGCTTGATCGGTCCACAAAAGCATCAGGGAAGATAAGAGTTGACCATGCCCATGGTCTAGTCACTGCCCTCGACGGGGTACAGACAGTTCTCGCAATAGCCGAAGAAGCATTGCCCATCTGCAACAACAAGGGATAGAACCCTGAGTACGAGAAGGTACTCAGCTAGACTTACCCGTCATAAACCAGAAATAACCGACACCAAGGATTATGCAAGGCTGTATCTGGGGTTGGCCACACTTACCTTTTGCATAAAAGCACTTTATTATTAACTAATCATCATTAGAGCATTAGCAGTCACTTTTATGTAATCAGCCTGATTATCTAGATTTGCACCTGATCTAGAGCAAACACTTGACTACTTATTCAAGCAAGAGTGACTATTTCATCAATAGCCTTTCAGATTCATCAACCATAACCATCATTAATTCCATATATTACTACGGTAACACATGCTCAGTCAAGTTACTCACTAACCAGGAGCGATGGCGATTATAATCGATTCCTACCAGCTGGGGATAAAAATGCCGCACACTCGCCCGACACACCCTGCCAGGTGGCCGTTGGCGACCACTTCAGGAGGTTCGAGAACACAACACGCGGGACGGTCATGGGCCCTTCTACACCGGGGGTTATCTCAATGCCAGGTCGCTCAAGCTATTAACTGCCCACGGTCATGCCAGGTCGATCAGGCCCTGCCTGCCCTCGGACCATGCCAGGTCGATCAGAATAGTTGCCCACGGTACATCTGAGGCCCTGGGTGTTAGGCGTCAACATCTCCGTCACCGGCTCGAAAAACCT
Source organism: Coix lacryma-jobi var. lacryma-jobi (assembly GCA_009763385.1). Lineage (NCBI taxonomy): Eukaryota > Viridiplantae > Streptophyta > Magnoliopsida > Poales > Poaceae > Coix > Coix lacryma-jobi. The sequence continues at coordinate 26,256,233 of CM019828.1, read as the reverse complement.
TACTCGGCTTCACGGGAGGTACCCGCACCTGCTCCGTTAAGTGATTGACGCGTTCAAAATGACTGAGGTGTGCCTTCGTCGGTTCCTGATCGACACAGACGGGAGACTACTAGCACACAGAACCCATGTCCTGCTGCTCCTACATCCCGCCCGGTCTCAAATTAATTATCACATGGTTATCTCCATGATAGCACAAGGCTAAACATGATCAGTATCCACCTATATGTGGGAGACAGGAAATCACCCGACTTTTACCGGTCTAAGCAGGCTAAGCATAAACGAGCCTAGACTTATCAGGGATAACAAGGTAATATTTGCAGGTGGACAAGGATAAGTAATAATGCATCAACGGTAGCAATCAATTCCTATAACCTAATGCAACATCCATCATCAGGTTAATTAGAAACATTTGCAAACCGTAGGAGTTAGAATGCTCCGGGGCTTGCCTCGCTCGAAGTCGGCGGGGCGGTGATCACGGCACTCCGGCAGGTCTTCAGCGTCTTCTTCCGAGATCCTCTCCTCGGGTGTCTCCTCCCGACGCTGCTCCTCCGGCGTGTCTTGGGCTTCCACTACCGACCCTGCATGATGCGGTACACGAATGAATAACATGAATGCACATGGGATGCATGGTGATGCAACACGAAGTAACAATTCAGGAGATAAGCACATGTCATCTACTGCTACTCACTTACTTAATCTAACATGCTACTTACTAAGTCTTGTTGTCACCACATCAAAGTTTGCTTAACGGGTTCATTACCCTCTAATTATTTGTAGAATTAAATCTAGTTAAACAGGCCTATAATAGTAACTCATTCTAGACAGCTTCATAAAAATCTATAAAAATTACTGGAGATTAACAACACTGGATCTAATCCCCTGTCCAAATTTCACCCCATTTGGACATAGACTCTACCCCCTACGAAAAAGACAAATTCTATCATGAAAAGGTGCTTTGAACTACACCCCCTAGTACAAAGTGTCAAAAAACAAATCTCATAATTTTCTTCTGAACTTCTTAGCACAAGAGCAGCCAGTAAAAATTACCAAGGCTATACTTTTCATATTTTAATTACTACAAAATAAACAAGAAAACAACATTTAATCATTTTAATTACTACTGCCAAATTATTTCACAGAGCAACTTCATTTTACATTTTTCCCAGGAACTACTACTGAACACAAACCCAACAAATCAAGAATCACATTTTTCTAAGATAACCACAAATTACTACGCATTAAACAAGATTTCAGCCTAAACATAAATTAAATATAACTACACAGAAAATTACCACAAACTGGACATATTATATTTTTCATGCACAGACCTCAACATAACAAACCTAACAAAACTTGTTTCACCTTTTTAGCATTTATATTTCACAAGATATGAATTAAACAAGCAATACACAATTTCTGGAAACTAATTAACAAAACCTGAAAAACATTCAAATAGGAAACTGCTACGGGTACCCGAACTAGTGCACACAGACTGATCCTAAGCCACTGACGCGCGGGCCCTCGGGTCAACCCTGACCCCACTCGTCAGACACACCGAACAGGGGAGGAGGTTGACCATGCCGTGGCTCGCCGGCGGCGAACTTTCCGGCGAAGCCAACTCCACCGACAGACTCCCCTTCTCCTTCCGCACCCAACGGTACCCTCGGCTGGCACAGCGCACACGCGGATCGAGCTCGCCGACGGCGATGGCGGACACGGCGGCGCGGGCGAGCTACGCCGGCCGACTCCGGCCACGACGGGCTCATCCGACCCTCGAGATCTACTCCGGCGACCTTCATAACCCTAGCCCAGGGCTCGGAAGCCAGGGCGGAAGCTCCGAGCACCCGCGACCACGGCCGTGCCATCTCCGGCGACCTCGGCAAGCGGCGGACGACGGCGTACTCGTGCTTCCAGACCCTAATCGGCCTAACCAACGCCACCACGAGCTCCAGCATACCGAGGCGATTCAAGAACGCTAGCTAGGGCAGATGGTTGAGCTCGGGAAGAGGGTTGGCCACGGCGGACCGAGCGCGCCGGCCATGGCGGTCATGGCGGACGGCGGCGTTCCGCGGGCTCTTAACCCTAATCGACCAAACCAACACCCTCTACCCTCTCCTCGGACCTCACTAACCCCTAAACGAGCGCTAGGGCAACACGCAACCACGGGACGGAGGCCGGCCACGGCGGACCGAGCTCGGCGGTCATGGCGGCCATGGCGGCGACTCGTCCCGGGGCTTACCTAGGGCTTCCTAGGTAGCGCTAAGGACAGCACGGGGTACGGGGGCTCACGGCGAAGCTTGGTGGTTGGATGGGTGGTCGGTGCGGCGGCGGGACGGCGGCGAACGGCGGCGGCGCTCGCAGCTTTTCCCCTTTCTCCCCGCTCGGGCTCCGGCGAGAGGAACAAGAGCGAGAGAGAGACAGAACGGAGGGAGGAGCGGCGCGGCGTCGGGCAGCGGGGCGAGCAGCAGCTTATGCTTGCCACGCCGCGCGCGGACGCTGCGTCCCCGGCCGGAACGCGCCACGCGGCGAGCGAGCTCTGCGCGCGGTCGGCCACGACCGGCTGATTCAAACTGAATCGCCCGATTCAGTTAACGATGGCCGACTGACGGCCGAACTTTGGGCGCGATTAACTCCTAATCCATTTGATGAAACGCTAAACCACTTGTTCCATTGAGTAGAGCTACATACCATCTACAACTTTGGTTACAAGATTGATCTTTGGTTCGGTCTAGATTGCTCCAGAAAAAGCTCCAAAGATGACCTCGTGAAACTGTTTTGGGCAGTTAGGACTTAGAGAATTTTCTAAGTCTAAACTCCCTCTAATCTGCCTTGTGGGTCCCAAAACACCTTGTTAAACTCATTTTCATGAGTTGGGCCTTAAACAACTTTTGTTCTACTCTAAAATCTACACACTTTTGGTTAAGGGCCCACAGCCATGCAAAGCTTTTATCAAGAAGGTCTTAGTTAGTCAAACAAAAGGACTCCTAGGGCTCTATTAGGGCAACTAGGGTTAGAGACTTGGTTAGCCAACAAGACCAACATAAACCTAGCTTCATTTTGACTCCTCAACAAGGTTCCACTACTACGGAGACTTAAGCACTCCACAAACAAGACACACAAGCATTCAATCAAGCATAGCATTACAAGAGCTCACATGAAATGACACATAACAAAGAAAGAATGCAACATGAAATGATGATGCTTTATGCTCATGAGATGTCAAGTTATGCACTTAGGGTTGCTTAACACTTAGGGTGTTACAGCCCTCCCCTCCTTAAAGGAATCTCGTCCCGAGATTTAAGTTACGAACCATTCTTTATAAAACTGTGGATATACTTCCTTTAGATAGTCTTCCGTTTCCCAAGTGGCATCTCGGTCGTCTTGCTCATTCCAAGACACCTTATATTGCTTCAAGACTTTTCCGCGGGTCACTCTTTCTTTCTCGTCGAGTACTCGATATGGCTTCACCGGGTAAGTAAGGTCGGATTGTAACTTGATATTGGCCGGTTGTACTTCCTCTTCTGGAACTCGAAGACATTTCTTTAGTTGTGACACATGGAAAACAGGGAATATAGCTTTCAAATGTTCAGGTAACTGTAGTTGATAAGCCACTTTTCCCCTCCTTTCCATTATCCTGTAGGGTCCCACAAACCTTGGCTAACTTTCTTTTCACGCCAAAACGTTTAACTCCTTTCATGGGTGATACCTTCAAGTACACATAGTCACCTACTTCGAATTCAAGCGGCCTTCTTTGCTTATCAGCATAGCTCTTCTGTCGGGACTGTGCTGCGGCGATATGTTGTTGGATTACTCTAACTTGTTCTTCTGCTTCCCTAACGAAGTCAGTTCCATAGTAACGACGTTCTCCTGGTTCAACCCAACTTACTGGTGTTCTGCATCTTCTGCCATACAGAGCTTCGAAAGGTGCCATCTGAATACTTTCTTGATAACTGTTGTTATAAGCAAATTCTGCTAATGGCAACCACTTCTCCCAAGATCCCTTCGCGGATATCACACATGCTCTCAACATATCCTCTAAAATCTGATTCACCCTTTCAGTTTGCCCTGAAGTCTGGGGATGGTAAGCTGAACTATGGATTAACTTGGTACCTAATTCCTTTTGCATTTTCTCCCAGAATGGTGCAGTGAACTGTGTTCCGCGATCCGAAACTATGACTTTGGGTATACCATGCAATCGGATAATCTGATTGATATAGATCTCCGCATAATCCGGTACTCGATAACAGGTTTTAACTGGTATGAAATGAGCGGTCTTGGTGAGACGGTCTACTATTACCCATATCGAATCATTCCCCTCTGAGTAGTAGGCAAACCGGTGATAAAATCCATACTCACCTCTTCCCACTTCCATTCAGGTATTGATAAGGTTGAAGTGTTCCGGCTGGCTTCAGGTGAATGGCCTTCACTCGACAACACGTGTCGCATCTGGCTACATACGCGGCAATTTCCTTCTTCATTTTGGTCACCAAAATCTTGGACGCAAATCTTGATACATCTTAGTGCTCCCGGGATGAATAGACAACTTGGAAAGATGAGCTTCATCCAAGATCTGATTTTTGAGTTCCCTATTCTTGGGTACCACTAAGCGATTATCAAACCATAACACTCCCTTATCATCAACTCGGAAATGTTTTACGGGTTCAGTGGCAGCTCTTAGCTTTTCCTTGATATAATAGATTCCCTTGTCTGTTTTCTGCCCTTCTAGAATCTGATCAACTAAGGTGCTCTGCAGCTCGATGTGACGCAAGATCACAGGGTGTTCGAGACTAAACTCGTCCTCTGGTTGTAACCTCAAGTTATTACAATGCGATTTCCGACTCAAAGCATCAGCAACCACATTTGCTTTTCCTGGATGATAATGTATCTGCAAATTGTAATCCTTAATCAACTCAAGCCATCTTCTCTGCCTCATATTCAGTTCAGGTTGAGTAAAGATATACTTGAGACTTTTGTGGTCCGTGTACATGTTGCAGACGTTACCAAGCAGATAATGTCTCCATAGTTTTAGAGCGTGTACCACAGCAGCTAATTCCAAGTCATGCGTAGGATAATTAACTTCATGTTTTCTCAACTGACGTGAAGCATAAGCAATCACTCTGCCTTCTTGCATAAGAACACAGCCTAAACCAACTTTCGATGCGTCGCAGAAGACATCAAACGGCTTCTCGATATCTGGTTGAGCTAAGACAGGGGCAGTGGTTAATAGTTTCCGCAAGTACGGAAAGCTGTTTCACACTTCTCTGTCCACTCAAACTTCTGATCCTTCTGCAGCAAACTTGTCATGGGCTTGGCAATCTTGGAGAAATCGGGAATGAAACGACGGTAATACCCTGCTAAACCGAGAAAACTCCGAATCTCCCCAACTGAAGTTGGAGCTTCCCAATCCATTACTTCTTGTACTTTGCTAGGGTCCACAGAGATTCCTTCCTCTGACAGGATGTGACCAAGGAATTGTACTTGCTTCAACCAAAACTCGCATTTACTAAACTTAGCATAGAGTTTATGTTCCCGGAGTCTTGTCAAGACGATCCTCAAATGTTCTGCATGGTCGTCTGGGTTCTCCGAATAAACCAAAATGTCATCAATGAACACCACTACAAACTTATCTAGTTCTGGCATGAATACCGAGTTCATCAAACTCAAAGTAAGCTGGAGCATTTGTCAATCCAAAGGACATGACTAAATACTCGTATAGTCCATATCTGGTCGAAAAAGCAGTCTTTGGAATATCTTGTGGTCGGATTCTAATTGATGATATCCTGATCTCAAATCGATCTTGGAGAATACTTTGGCTCTGGATAACTGATCAAACAAAATATCTATCCGTGGCAACGGATATTTGTTCTTAACGGTCACGGCATTAAGCGGTCGATAATCCACACACATCCGTAGAGACTTGTCCTTCTTCTTGACAAACAAAGCTGGGCATCCCCACTCTGACACACTAGGTTGAATGAAACCCTTGTCCAAAAGTTCCTTAATCTGCGTTTGAGTTCGGCTAATTCATTGGGCGGCATACGATAAGGTCTTCTCGAGATCGGTGCAGTCCCTGGTAACAGCTCAATAGTAAACTCTACAGCCCGCTTGGGCGGTAAACCGGCAACTCATCTGGAAAGACGTCTGGGAAATCCCGAACAACTGGAATTTTTGACAGGTCCTCTATAGATAAGGTACAAGACAGATCAACAAAATCTGCTCCTCGAGGAAGAGAGATACGTATCTTGGTGAATCCTTGCATCAGATAGGTAAGGAAGAGTTCTATCTGCAGTGTCTAACACCGCTTTCCACATACTCATCCAACTCATTCCTAGGACTACATCCATACTGAGTCCTGGCAAAACTACTAAATTGGCTCCAAACTTATGCCCTCCGATGTCGATGGTTGCTCACGTACCATCTGCCTAGACAACACACTACTCCCCACAGAGCTTACGCGAAACCCATAATCCATTTCAGACACCTCTTGATTATGCTTTTGTGCAAATGCTTTACTCATGAACGAATGCGATGATCCAGTATCAAACAAAACAACTGCAGGATGTGGTTAACAAGACACATACCAGCAGTCACGGACTCTCCAGCACGAGCTTCTTCAGCGGTCATGTTGTGCAGGCGTGCGGGGTAGTTGGCCTGTTGCTTCTTTGGGTAGGGGCAGTACCTTGCGAAGTGCCCCTCTTGGTTGCAGTTGTAGCATGGTCCCCGAACCAACGGTTTGTTCCCTGAAGAACTGCCTTGACCTCCACGAGCCTGAGCAGCAGCTATCTTGTATGGCTTCTGATTGCGCTGAGCTTGTGGCTGATTCTTCTTCTGCGGCGGCCTAAAACGTGCCCCCGGCGCTGGTGGTCGATACTGATTTCGCTGAGCTGGTGGTCCTCTGGGTTGTGATGATCCTGATTCAAAGGTCCTCTTCCGGGCCTTGCTAGCAGCATGCTTGTTGTTATGGTTCTCTTGAATCAGACAGTCGCTTATGAAGTCATTGAAATTGGTACGGGAAGATGTACCCACTGACTTTCCCATTTTAGTGTTCAAGCCTCTCTTGAAACTAGCAATCTTCTTAGCGTCTGTGTCAACGAAGTCTGGGATATAGCGAGCCAACGAGTTGAACAGATGATGATACTCTGTGATAGACCGAGTTCCTTGAGTCAGATTCATGAACTCTGCCACTTTCATCTGGGTCAAGCCCGGCGGAATGTAATGACCTCGAACAACAGCAGTAAACACTCTCCAAGTGATAGGAACATTGGCAGGATAGGTGGTACGATGATGTCCCCACCAAATCCCGGCTGGTCCCTGCAACTGGTGCGCGGCATATTCTGCTTTCAGTTCTTCTGTGAGCCTGAGCAAACGAAACTTCTGCTCCAAAGTATGCAGCCATTCTTCTGCCTCCAATGGTTCTGTAGCTTCCTTGAAGATTGGTGGTTTGGTATCCAGGAAATCCTTGAAAGAACTATACTGGTTAGCTCTTGGCGTTGGTGTCCTTGCGCCAAGTTCTCCCTCAGCAAAGCTTCGATGTTGCGCTGGCTTCCAAGAAATTGAGCAAAAAGTTGCTCAGCCGTCGGGGATGGAGGAGGTGGTGGATTGCGGTTTTCTCTGGGGTCCTCATTTCCACCACTACCGCCTGCTCCACTACGAGTTGTCGTCATCTGCATATAGGATAGTAAGCGACCATTAGGCGAAGTTGCAACTTGTAGAGAACAATAATCATACCCACTGAAATTATTCGGAAAACAATTCACCAAACAATGACAGAGGTACAATAAATTTCAATCCACATCGCATCAACACATAACAAGATCACTTAATACATCATGCAAAGATAACATAACATCCATCGATTTGCCATACATATGGGACTTTCCAAGGCCTCACACCACATCACATAGGTCCATACTCATGCTACATCTTAGCACCTAACAACAAAGATCGGGCCACTGCAACACAAAAGATCACTAGTCGATAGCGCTAACTAGTCTACTCTCTCATGGCGCCATCACCACTACCACCGTCGCTAGACACATCTGAAGAACTACTAGAAGAACTAATCGGCTCCGGATCCTCCTGGGGAAAGATGGGGTTCCTCTCATTCTCCCTGCGGTGGATCTCCTCAGTGCAGACGGTCGTTGTAGTCCTGCAGGTGATGGAGTTGGGAAGCTCCAGGTCTCCCACTCGCAACCTCGCAGCCTGTTCTCCTCTGAAAACACGAATGCCCTCGACACCAAACTCCTCGAAGCGCCTCTCAGTCTCCCTCATGACCGAGGCCAAGAAAGTAGTCGCCCCTGCTGAATGGCAAGCTGATGAGCAGTCTCCTGCTCCCTCTGAAGTGCCTGGTCTCTCTCTACTGTCAACTGAGCTAGCTGTGTAGTGGAGGAGGTCTATCTCTGTAGTGTGCTCTCCTGCGGCGATGCTGTGCTGCAATCTCCTCGCTAAGATTGATCCAGATGATCGTAGCTGCGCGATAGGCCCCATAAGTAGCCATGAGTGCAGCCATGGCACTCCCTGCTGGTCCGGCACAATGCTCCCTCTCAGCGAACTACCCTCCAAAATAGTAGCTCCTGGCTGACGCCACACTGAAAGATACGGATCCACTGTCGGGAAGATACTGGCAGTAGCCTGAGCAACCACCTCCGGATGGTCCTCCATGATGTCCCAAAACGGTATAAGCAACCTGGTTGGCTGCATCCTAGGGGGTCCTCCCTGCAAAGCAAACACTCGGCTGCACCAGACGTGATCCCGGTCCTCACGGCTAGGCACGTCGACCTCCACCGTGTACACGTGGCGATCCTCTGACAACTGCACACGATGCTAGTCGTACTGTGGCTCCTGGCCCTCCTGATATCCCCAGGTGCAGAACTCTCCAAAGAATAGTGGGCATCCCAAACTCCTCTAGAAAGTCCTCTGATCCCTCATCGGTCCATGGCCCCAGCATGTAGTTAGGCCTCTTGCCTCCCGTGGACTTGCGAGCAGTGCGCTTGGTGCGTGCCATCTGTAAGAAGTTTATCCACACAGTTTTTAATTAGTTGTGAACAACTTTTATTAGAAAAACGGGACAGAAACCATAAGGAAGGAAGTAAGATTAATGCAAGATTATATGATCATGATGCATGCACGTTTCATACGTCCTCACTGCCTAACAATCTAACGGCTAGACGGTGGCATACACGTCACTCATAGCGTTAACTATACGTGCTACACGTTCGCGAGTTAGCGTACCTGCAGAAACTCACTTCAGCCCTTCCCACAGTATGAATATCATGCACTGCGGAAATTTAAATCTAATACTCACTTAGGTGTACACCCGGTATACACGTAAGCAGTATATGCACCCATCAAAATTATTACTCCCACACTCAATACTTTCACATACTTGTGTGGAACAGGTATACGCGTCGGTATCATATAAGCACTTCCCTAGATTGGCGGTTGTCCAATCATGCTCTCACAACTCTCATTACCTTTAACGTAGAGGCAATCGATCCATACATTACCATTCAAAGAATAGCATCCATACAATTTCACCCTTGCCGTATGGACGACAGAATAACAGAATAATATGATGCACGACCCCAAGTTAGTACTTAAATAGCCACCTAAGTTCTATTGGGCATAAGGACTTGATCAATGGCACACCTTACTCTTGGTCAAAGAAGGTTTTTCAAATCCTAATATAACTTATAAGTTTTGTCAAATAGGAATTTTAATTGAAAATACAGTTTTTCAAATACAACTTGTGAACAGTAACACTAACCACGCTCCGATGCCAGCTGTAACAGAACCGACCAATTTGCACCAGATTAAGCACCGAATCGCTGCTTTCACAGAGATTACAAGTACTTAAGCTCGTACAAACCCGGTAGTCCGGAAATCTCGAAGGATTTCAAGTCATTCAACTTTAACCAAGATCGTAATAGATTAGCGTACATGCCCACAAGGTACATTCAGTTCGCACATATTTCAAATACATCGGAGTTCAACAGTTATTACAAACCATAGTTTGAATTCAAAAGCGGAAGCAACATAGTTTTGAAACACAAGTCCTTAGTTCACAATACAGTGCCATATGCTTGATCGGTCCACAAAAGCATCAGGGAAGATAAGAGTTGACCATGCCCATGGTCTAGTCACTGCCCTCGACGGGGTACAGACAGTTCTCGCAATAGCCGAAGAAGCATTGCCCATCTGCAACAACAAGGGATAGAACCCTGAGTACGAGAAGGTACTCAGCTAGACTTACCCTCATAAACCAGAAATAACCGACACCAAGGATTATGCAAGGCTGTATCTGGGGTTGGCCACACTTACCTTTTGCATAAAAGCACTTTATTATTAACTAATCATCATTAGAGCATTAGCAGTCACTTTTATGTAATCAGCTGATTATCTAGATTTGCACCTGATCTAGAGCAAACACTTGACTACTTATTCAAGCAAGAGTGACTATTTCATCAATAGCCTTTCAGATTCATCAACCATAACCATCATTAATTCCATATATTACTACGGTAACACATGCTCAGTCAAGTTACTCACTAACCAGGAGCGATGGCGATTATAATCGATTCCTACCAGCTGGGGATAAAAATGCCGCACACTCGCCCGACACACCCTGCCAGGTGGCCGTTGGCGACCACTTCAGGAGGTTCGAGAAACACAACACGCGGGACGTCATGGGCCCTTCTACACCGGGGGTTATCTCAATGCCAGGTCGCTCAAGCTATTAACTGCCCACGGTCATGCCAGGTCGATCAGGCCCTGCCTGCCCTCGGACCATGCCAGGTCGATCAGAATAGTTGCCCACGGTACATCTGAGGCCCTGGGTGTTAGGCGTCAACATCTCCGTCACCGGCTCGAAAAACCTTACTCGGCTTCACGGGAGGTACCCGCACCTGCTCCGTTAAGTGATTGACGCGTTCAAAATGACTGAGGTGTGCCTTCGTCGGTTCCTGATCGACACAGACGGGAGACTACTAGCACACAGAACCCATGTCCTGCTGCTCCTACATCCCGCCCGGTCTCAAATTAATTATCACATGGTTATCTCCATGATAGCACAAGGCTAAACATGATCAGTATCCACCTATATGCGGGAGACAGGAAATCACCCGACTTTTACCGGTCTAAGCAGGCTAAGCATAAACGAGCCTAGACTTATCAGGGATAACAAGGTAATATTTGCAGGTGGACAAGGATAAGTAATAATGCATCAACGGTAGCAATCAATTCCTATAACCTAATGCAACATCCATCATCAGGTTAATTAGAAAACATTTGCAAACCGTAGGAGTTAGAATGCTCCGGGGCTTGCCTCGCTCGAAGTCGGCGGGGCGGTGATCACGGCACTCCGGCAGGTCTTCAGCGTCTTCTTCCGAGATCCTCTCCTCGGGTGTCTCCTCCCGACGCTGCTCCTCCGGCGTGTTTGGGCTTCCACTACCGACCCTGCATGATGCGGTACATGAATGAATAACATGAATGCACATGGATGCATGGTGATGCAACACGAAGTAACAATTCAGGAGATAAGCACATGTCATCTACTGCTACCCACTTACTTAATCTACATGCTACTTACTAAAGTCTTGTTGTCACCACATCAAAGTTTGCTTAACGGGTTCATTACCCTCTAATTATTTGTAGAATTAAATCTAGTTAAACAGGCCTATATAGTAACTCATTCTAGACAGCTTCATAAAAATCTATAAAATTACTGGAGATTAACAACACTGGATCTAATCCCCTGTCCAAATTTCACCCCATTTGGACATAGACTCTACCCCTACGAAAAAGACAAATTCTATCATGAAAAGGTGCTTTGAACTACACCCCCTAGTACAAAGTGTCAAACAACAATTCATAATTTTTCTTCTGAACTTCTTAGCACAAGAGCAGCCAGTAAAAATTACCAAGGCATACTTTTCATATTTTAATTACTACAAAATAAACAAGAAAACAACATTTAATCATTTTAATTACTACTGCCAAATTATTTCACAGAGCAACTTCATTTTACATTTTTCCCAGAACTACTACTGAAACAAAACCCAACAAATCAAGAATCACATTTTTCTAAGATAACCACAAATTACTACGCATTAAACAAGATTTCAGCCTAAACATAAATTAAATATAACTACACAGAAAATTACCACAAACTGGACATATTATATTTTTCATGCACAGACCTCAACATAACAAACCTAACAAAACTTGTTTCACCTTTTTAGCATTTATATTTCACAAGATATGAATTAAACAAGCAATCACAATTTGGAAACTAATTAACAAAACCTGAAAAACATTCAAACAGGAAACTGCTACGGGTACCCGAACTAGTGCACACAGACTGGTCCTAAGCCACTGACGCGCGGGCCCTCGGGTCAACCCTGACCCCACTCGTCAGACACACCGAAACAGGGAGGAGGTTGACCATGCCGTGGCTCGCCGGCGGCGAACTTTCCGGCGAAGCCAACTCCACCGACAGACTCCCCTTCTCCTTCCGCACCCAACGGTACCCCTCGGCTGGCACAGCGCACAGCGGATCGAGCTCGCCGACGGCGATGGCGGACACGGCGGCGCGGGCGAGCTACGCCGGCCGACTCCGGCCACGACGGGCTCATCCGACCCTCGAGATCTACTCCCGGCGACCTTCATAACCCTAACCCAGGGCTCGGAAGCCAGGGCGGAAGCTCGAGCACCGCGACCACGGCCGTGCCATCTCCGGCGACCTCGGCAAGCGGCGGACGACGGCGTACTCGTGCTTCCAGCCCTAATCGGCCTAACCAACGCCACCACGAGCTCCAGCATACCGAGGCGATTCAAGAACGCTAGCTAGGGCAGATGGTTGAGCTCGGAAGAGGGTTGGCCACGGCGGACCGAGCGCGCCGGCCATGGCGGTCATGGCGGACGGCGGCGTTCCGCGGGCTCTTAACCCTAATCGACCAACCAACACCCTCTACCCTTCCTCGGACCTCACTAACCCCTAAACGAGCGCTAGGGCAACACGCAACCACGGACGGAGGCCGGCCACGGCGGACCGAGCTCGGCGGTCATGGCGGCCATGGCGGCGGTGCATCCTGGGGCTTGCCTACGGCTTCCTAGGGAGCGCTAAGGACAGCACGGGGTGTGGGGGCTCACGGCGAAGCTTGGTGGTTGGATGGGTGGTCGGTGCGGCGGCGGAACGCGGCGAACCGGCAGCGGCGCTCGCAGCTTTTCCCCTTTCTCCCCCGGGCTCCGGCGAGAGGAACAAGAGCGAGAGAGAGACAGAATGGAGGGAGGAGGGGGTTCGGACAGGGCGAGGGCGAGGCCATGCTTGCCACGCCGCGCGCGGACGCTGCGACCCCCCCCGGCCTGCTCGCGCCACGCGGCGGCCGAGCTCTGCGCGCGGTCGGCCACGACCGGCGGATTCAAACTGAATCGCCCGATTCAGTTACCGGTGGCCGACTGACGGCCGAACTTTGGTCACGATTATCTCCTAATCCACTCAGTGAAACGCTAAACCACTTGTTCCATTGAGTAGAGCTACATACCATCTACAACTTTGGTTACAAGATTGATCTTTGGTTCGGTCTAGATTGCTCCAGAAAAAGCTCCAAAGATGACCTCGTGAAACTGTTTTGGGCAGTTAGGACTTAGAGAATTTTCTAAGTCTAAACTCCCTCTAATCTGCCTTGTGGGTCCCAAAACACCTTGTTAAACTCATTTTCATGAGTTGGGCCTTAAACAACTTTTGTTCTACTCTAAAATCTACACACTTTTGGTTAAGGGCCCATAGCCATGCAAAGCTTTTATCAAGAAGGTCTTAGTTAGTCAAACAAAAGGACTCCTAGGGCTCTATTAAGGCAACTAGGGTTAGAGACTTGGTTAGCCAACAAGACCAACATAAACCTAGCTTCATTTTGACTCCTCAACAAGGTTCCACTACTACGGAGACTTAAGCACTCCACAAACAAGACACACAAGCATTCAATCAAGCATAGCATTACAAGAGCTCACATGAAATGACACATAACAAAGAAAGAATGCAACATGAAATGATGATGCTTTATGCTCATGAGATGTCAAGTTATGCACTTAGGGTTGCTTAACACTTAGGGTGTTACATGGACCATGGAGGCCATGTGATGATATGAAGTGGATCATATTATTTGATCGAGATTGGTGCATGTGTTGCATCAACATCGAAGGAAATGGAATGAAATGCGCAAGGCAAAGGTATATTTGTAGGGAATTTCATTTCACCGGTCTAAGTTGAGTAGAGAGTGCTTGACCGGGTTTGGGATAGATAGCCACACTATAAAGAGGAGAAATCTTTTGGTCGCAACAGTTATCTAGTGCCACTAAGTTTGAGTTTCATTTGCATATGCATTGCACTTAGTGACATGTTGAGATGGATGAGATTAACCCTAAAAAGTCCTTGCGAAATGGCTAACTTTAGTGCCAATTTGATTTGGTAATTTGTGAGAGAGTTAATAACTTGAAAAGAGGGAAAAAGGAGAAGCAACCACACCTTAACAGAGAACCCCGAGCCAGATTTACATTTGGCCCTTGCCAGATATTCCAGTTATTTCTCAGCTGAGTTCATTCGCGTAGACAGTGAACCCTTTCTCGGATATATTTTTGGCCCAACCCGAATATTTTAGTTCAGCCCAGATCTAGGTGCCCCAACAGTCAGGAGCGCGAGTTGAGAGGATTTAGAGGTGTTCAACCCCCTTCCTTCCTCACTTCTCTCCTCATTCTTGCTCCTTGGAGCTATGGTTCATCCCCCCTCTCTCTCTCTCCCATTGCTATGAGCCAAATCTTGTGAGAGATTGAGTGCCCTATGTGGGTGTGGATGAGAGACTGAAGATCCACCTCCTCCCATTCCTCTCCCTCTCAAGCTTGGTGATAATTTGAGTGAGGGATTGAGAGCCTAGTGTGTGCATTTGGGATTTGCATTTGATGGCACTAGGAAATCTTTGTGATTTGGGGATTTCTTATTACTCTTAGTGATTTCCATCACCTAGACAACTTGGTGGATTGTGTCTTCATTGTGAAGCTTGCATGGTGATTGTGCGTGGCTCCGGAGAAGGATTTGTGAGGGGTGTTATGCTCACCCCGCGAAGATCGTGAACAACAACTCTAGTAAAAGAGAGACGTGAAGAGCATCAAGTGGTCCGGCCGGGTCAAGTGCTAGAGCTTGTGGTAAGCACTCCTTGTGGGAGAGTGTGACTAGTGTAGTCACCATTAGCAAGAGGACTTGTGACAACCTTGAGCTTGTCTCAACGGGGACTAGCTAGGTAGCAACCAAGTGAACCTCGAGATAAAATCACCGTGTCTACCTTGTTCATCCTGTTGGTTTGCATTCCCTTTACACAAGCTTGTATTTACTCTCACATATGTCATGCTTGTGTAGTTGCTCTTGTAATTAGTTAGCTTGTATAACTTGCTAGTTAATTTCTTTGATTGCTTGTGTAGCATAGAAGTAGTTCTCTTGCGTGACTAATTGGCTTGAGTAGCCTTGTTAGTCACTTTGCTTAGTTTGTGTAGCTAAGTATTTTGAGCTCTCTAATTTGGCTTGTGTAACCTTGTTATTGAGCATTGCTAGTGAGCTTAGGAGCTTTGTGCTTTTGCTTACTTGATTGTGTAGGAGCTCCCCGATGCTTGAAAGTACTAGTTGTATAGGTTTGTGTGACCTTGTAAGCTAGAATTGTTTAGGTGAGCTCTAGCTAGCCCGACACCTTTGTTGCCTTATTAGGATCTTTATAAGGTGCTAGAGAATATAGATAGAGGGGTGTAGTCTTGGCTAGACCGATAGTTTTAATTTTACATTTGTTTCAGTTAGCCGATGCAATTAATTTTAGAAAATACTATTCACCCCCTTTAGTCTGCCATCTCCACCCTACAGATGATAGCTTCTATGGCGTGCCTTTCTATCTGTGCTGCTACAGGGACGAATGTCAAGTTTGACTATTACCGAGCCCCATGCCCGTGACTCAGCAAGGCCAACATCTGTGCCCCACCGACTGGTCATTCGAACGCTTGATACTTCATACAACATGGACTGCGAGTTGTTGTGCCTGACTGGCAGCATGACATAGTATCCAATAAAGGCGACCAGACATGCAAATCCACTGAGACACCAACCCCCTGATGTCTGGACCACCCGTGGTACGACCATTCTCTGTCTCACCCAAGCCCTCGCGCTGAGGCCTCGAGGTCCAATGGTTCTCCGCCACAGCCGAGTCCTCAAGCCTAGGCCTGAGACGAGCTCCAATTCTCCGATTCGCCCATGGCCGGCTCGAGCAATGACACTGTAACTCCTCCGCCTCGCTCCTCCATCCCGACAAGACTACATACCAAATCCCCATACCCACAACCTAACAACATCAGCAACGTATCTACCTGGTACAAGCGATGTGGTTCAATGGGATAGGAGTCAATTCACCACCAGCCCACACCTAATGAGACAAAGCGAGGGTTACTGGGCATTGTGCCGACCTACCTCACACTGCACCCACTATCGGGGCCTCGGCACCCTGCACGCGCCGAGTATAGGTTCCTATTGACATTCGTTAACGCAAATAAGAATATGAAAGATTCCACAAGCGCACAGAACACCATTGTAGCATTTTACCGAGAGTATTCCATGATCGTTATTTATATTTTACCACTGGGAAGCTAAGGTCAAGAATCTGATAACTCACTATCATGCATCTACTAACTCAGAGTACTAACTAGACTAAAGCAGGAGTAATGGATATATGATATGATAATGAATGAAAGCACGTAAATGAGAATTCAATGATAAAAATGTAAAGATAACTATAGTGGGAGGACAACAGAAGAGATCAAGGTTCCTATGCACTTCTCTATTACTTGGGTTCTAAGGTAACAAGGATGAAAAGATATAGCAGTCATATAATAACACTTCGGGACATCAGAACACAACCACAGAAAGGGATGAGAAGGGGGTTGGGAAGCTCTGACTACGGTCCTACGAACATCAACCCGAACGTGGTGGAATACTCGGCCATCAGGGCTGTCACCACCTGGGGCTACCACAACTATCCGTGGGGTTGAGCGCAACCTTAGGTAACCTATAGACTAAACACCAAGTCTAATCTATCGATTACTGTTGGGGGAAGGGACCCTCGGCATAGGCGCCACGCAGGCTGGCTTAACAAAACGGCCCACACACCTTCGCCGTCTATCCCCCTATTTCATCCTGTCAAGTCTCTCAGGTCGCCAATCAAACCTCTGAACACTGACCCAACCTTCGGAAGTGTTCAGGTACATTTTGCAGGAAAAGGGCGTGAAGAGCGAGGGGAGTGACCCTCGCGCATCCCGCCTACCTTCGCCAAGAGGCCCAGGCCCAACTGGTGGCGAAGGACCTCAATCTCTGCGACTGGACGGACACCTCCGCAGGACGAAGGTCGGCCCTCGTCTTTCCATCGCGAGGTTGAGGCGTGACGACAACGCGACAGGCGACCCTCGCCGGCCTTCGAGGCCATTCCACTTGGAGCGATGGGTCTGGCGAGCGTCAGTGGAGCGCTGGCCCGAGGGCAAGTGAGATCGAGGGTCTGGCACTCGCTCTCCCCTCTCGAAGGTGATAAGAATCAGGTGGCGGCGCGCAGGAAGGAGGCTGACTAGGGTTTTCGCCTTAGCTGTGTTTTTACGTTATTACCCCTCCTCCCTGAGTGGAGCCAGGGAATCTTTTCTGTACCCTTTTGTAATTGATCCCATGACCCTTGGTATTCCTATAAATACCAAGGGGTGAACAGTGTAAAGGGGGGGGACGATTTTTTGGGAATAGAGCCACGTCAACCTTGTCTTTGTTTCCTCAACCTTCGCTGCTGCTTCCGACACTTGGTCACCTTCGCCACTCCCCTGCACAAGTGCGGAGGTGGGGCAAGCGTGTTACCAACAGTTTGGCGCCGTCCGTGGGGAGCGGAGTTCGAAATGGCAGGAAACAAGAGAGCGCCCGCAGCAAGGGACCGACGCGTCGCCAGTGAGACAGCGGCGGTGGTTCCGCCCGCTGAGGAGATTGTGCAACCCTCGGGGGCAGAGGGTGCCACCCCAGAATCTGAAGTCCCGGGCCCCCAGGCCCGAGTGGTGGCACAGCAGCACCCCCACACTTCTGGAGAAGGAGAGGGGAGAGATGAAGAAGAGTTGGGCCTCGAGGCCCTCGAAAGATTTCAAGCTGAGCTGCAAGAGAAGAAGATGCGCCTGGATCAGCTTGAGAGGCACAACCGGTTGCGCTCGATCAGGCAAAGGGCAGACGAGGCCAGGGAACAGCTTCGCCGAATGGAGGAATCCCTCGCTGCGGCTGAAGCCGAAGCCGAGGGATGGAATGATGAGGAAATGCCCCCGTTGCAGGAGGGAAATGAGGAGCGGGGTCAAGACAACCTTCGTCGCCATCCACCACCCCCACCACCACCAATTCACCCAGAACCACATCCTATGAGGCCACCCAACTTTCGCCAACTCTACCCAGATGAGAGAGAGCCTAACCTTCGCAACCAATGAAGACCTCAACAACACCAAATGCCCTATGACCCAAAGTCTCCACTCTCCCAAATGCTCCAAACCCAACCCTGGCCACCGTGCTATAATCCACAAAACCTGCCCCGATATGACGGGCTCTCCGACCCTCGCCAATTCATAATGAGCTATGAAGCAGCAGTTGCCGCAGCAGGCGGGGATGAATCAACAATGGCAAAGTCTTTTGTCATCATCTTGCGAGACATTGCACAAACCTGGTACAACAACCTCCGCCCCAGAACAGTGGATTCCTAGGCCAACCTAAGAGACAGGCTCTGCACAAACTTCAAAGGCATCACACCAGCCCCATGCAACCCCATTGAGTTGTTCAACTGCAAACAAGAAGAGCGCGAACCACTTCAAGATTATTGGCGGAGGTTCATCCAAATCAGAGCAAGAACCCCGGGAGTATCCGACGAGGCTGTCATCCTCGCTGCAGTCAGTGGCCTGCGCCCAGGCCCTCTTCGAAATTTGCCAGGAAGCCGACAAACACAATCAGAGGAATTACACGAGACAATGGAAAGATACTGTAGAGCAGACATGGACTTCAGAGCGAAGTCCGATGTGCTCGGAGGTCAGCAGCAGAAGCCGCAGCCGGGGGGGCACAACCAAGAGTAAATAACCCTCGCCAAGAACAAAGCAACATCGGTGCCATCAACAAACCAATACACTATGAACACCAAGGACGGGGCACTCAACCTCCGAACAACCAAACCCCCAAGGTTTGCCACCCCCGCCAGATCAACGGAACCAGCAAAAAGACCCCGCGAAAATGTATTATCATTCTGTGGTCTTGGAAAGGGGCACACCACCAAACAATGTGAATGCTTTGCGAAGGGAAAAGAGTTCCAGGAGTCCAAAAGAGCCGCTTTGGCAGACACACGAACCATCAACCACACCAGGAAACCAAATTTCCACCCACCAAATCTCCATACCACTATACCCCCCATAAACTACGGCCTACCCTCGCACCAAACCATCTACGCTCACCACCCACTCTACAACCATGCCTCTTATCAGCCAACCACCATTCCACAACGCCAAAATCCACCATACACAGTCACATCATACAACAACCCCCAAACCCAACCAACCACCCAACAAACCCAACACAAAACGCTTTACCGCCACCAACCAATACCCGCTCTACCAGCGCCTCAACCTGTCAAACCCGAAACCAGAGCCAAACGACCACAACACCCAACATCAACCTTCGGTGTAATACTCATCACAACGGAGGTTCACAAGAGGTGAAGACCATGGCAACAAGCGGCAGAGAGAAAAAACATGCCAGACGGGTGCACCATGTAGCCGTCGAAGGTCCACACAAATTTGGTCGTTGGTCCCACATTCCCATAACCTTCGACTCCAGTGATATGAAGTTGAGAGATTACCCTCATACCGACGCCATGGTGATCGAGACCAATCTAGCAGGGTGGACTGTCACTAAAATTCTGGTCGACACAGGAAGCTCCGCAGACATCCTGTTCGCCTCAGCCTTTGACAGCATGAAGCTTGATAGGAACCTACTACAACCTGCTGACAACCCTTTATACGGCTTCGGCGGTCAACAAGTGAGAGCCATCGGGAAAATTTCTTTACCCGTGACCTTCGACGACCAAATCAATTGCAGAACCGAGCATTTAACCTTCGACGTGGTCGACATGTTCTATCCGTACAATGCCATATTTGGTCGAGGGGTAACCAACACATTCAACGCAGTCATCCACCCGCTTACCTCTGCATGAAGCTTCCCGCTCCGAAGGAGTGGTCGCAGTATATGGAGACCAAGACATTGCAAGGGCAGCCGAGGGAACAGTAGCACCAGGACAACGTAATGTCCACAACCTGTCGAAACCCCAAGTTACAAACCTCAATGACGAAGGTAAGGTGTGCACTGACAAAATAAAGGTGTCACCCAAGGAAGAAACCAAACAAGTGCAACTCTTCGAGGGTAACGCTGAAAGAAAGGTGTTCATCTCAGCCAACCTAGCCCCCCAATCAGAAAGCGACCTCGTCACTTTCCTCAAAGGAAACTCCGACACCTTCGCCTGGTCCGCGGAGGACTTAAGAGGAGTGGACAGAACCCTGATAGAGCACAGCCTAAACATCAAACCGGGCTACCGCCCGGTCAAACAAAAGTTTCGCAAAATGTCAGAAGAAAGGAAAGAGGCAGCGAAGGCCGAGGTAAAAAGGCTTTTGGACGCAGCGGCGTCATCCGCCCGGTCAAGTACCCAACATGGCTCTCAAACGTGGTACTAGTACAGAAAAAGAGCAACAAATGGCGAATGTGTGTAGATTTCACGTGCTTGAACAAGGCTTGCCCGAAGGATGATTTTCCCCTCCCCAATATAAGCACCTTGGTTGACAGGGCAGCCGGCTGCCAAATGCTATCTCTACTCGACTGCTTTTCGGGGTACCACTAGATTTGGATGAATGAAGAAGATGAGGAGAAAACAAGTTTCATCACACCCTTGGGAACTTTTTGTTTTCAGAGAATGGCAGAAGGCCTAAGAAACGCGGGTTCAACCTTCGCTCGTATGACATCCGAGGTCTTCAAAGATAAACACTCCGTCTCCGCTTATGTTGATGACCTGGTTGTCCAAAGCGAGTTAAAAGAAAACCACATTTCGGACCTGTCGATAGTGTTCAGCAACCTCCGGTGCGCTGGATTAAAGCTGAACCCCGAAAAATGTGTTTTGGGGGTAAGTGAAGGAAAACTGTTGGGTTGTATCGTCTCTGCAAGGGGAATTGAAGCTAACCTCGACAAGATTGATGCTATCATCAACATGGAACCCTCGACAACCAAAAAAGCGGCCCAGCGCTTATCAGGCCGATTAGCAGCTCTCAGCAGATTCATTTCCAGATCAGCTGAGCGAGGGTTACCCTTCTTCGAAAGCTTGAGAAGCACCGCGCCATTCAACTGGGGACCCCGGCAGCAGAAAGCTTTCGAAGACTTGAAGAAGTATCTCACCAGCTTGACTGTTTTAACCAGCCCAAGCAAAGGGGACTTGCTACTGCTGTACGTCGCAGCCTCGCCTCACGCAGCGAGCACAGTCTTAATCAAAGAGTTGCACGAGAACAACAGAACCAGGCAAGCCCCAATCTACTACGTATCAGAAACCCTCGAAGGGCCTAAACAAAATTACTCAAAGCTCGAGAAGATAGCGTACGTAGTGGTCATGGCATCAAGAAAGCTCAAGCACTATTTCCAAGCATATGAAATCCATGTACCCTCGGCTTTTCCCCTCGAGAACATTTTCAAAAAACAACGAGGCAGTCGGAAGAATAGCTAAATGGGCAGTTGAACTCAACAGCTACGCCCTAACCTTCGTCGGTCGAACAGCAATCAAATCCCAGGCGCTAGCAGATTTCATAGCAGAATGGACCCCAGACCCTCGCAAAGATGAACCTCACCAAGACCCATTTGGACTGTGTATGTCGACGGAGCCTGGGGTGCAACTGGCGCAGGGGCCTCGGCCATTCTAGTCTCGCCATTCGGATCTAAGCTAAGATACGCAAGAAGACTTGACTTCAAATGTACAAACAACTCCGCAGAATACGAAGCTGTGGTACTCGCTCTCTCAAGGCTTCGGTCACTGTCAGTCCGAAGGGCAGTCATCTGCACAGACTCACAGGTCATCGCGGGGCACATTGATAAGAATTACAAGGCCAGAGATCCAGAGCTGCAAAAGTACTTTCAACATGTCCGAAGGTTAGAGTCCTTTTTCCTTGGCATATCAGTAAAAGCAATACCAAGGTCAGAAAATGGCGAAGCAGACTACCTAGCCAAAGCAGCAGCACAACAATTACACCTATCGCCTGATGTTTTCCATGAAGTTGCGACCCAACCAGCTTTTGAAACCCTCGAAAAGAACGCCAAGTTGATCAATGCAATCCAGAGCGAGGACTGGAGGGCACCTATCATAGCCTACATCAAGGGGCTCCACGAACCAGACTCCAAAGAAGAAGAAAACAGGCTAAACAAGAGACACGAGGGTATAAGATTGTGGACAACATTCTGTACAAAGCCTCAGTAACCTCGCCCTGGCTCAAATGCGTCCCACAGTCCGAAGGAAGACATTCTTAAGCTTATCCATGAAGGCATTTGTGGATCACACAATGGCCCAAGGGCATTTAGTCGGAAAAGCCTTCCGGCAAGGTTTCTACTGGCCAACGGCGCTAAAAGATGCAGAAAACATCGTCAAACATTGCGAGGGTTGCCAATTAACGGCAAAAAACCAAAACGCCCCAGGGGCTCCTACGACGCTTATATGCCCAACATGGCCTCTGCAAAGGTGGGCAATGGACCTCGTGGCCCACTACCGACAGCTCTAGGAAACCTTCGCTACGCGGTGGTAGCCGTAGAATACTTCACAAAGTGGATTGAAACAAGACCATTGTCTTCCATCACCTCCCTCGCAGTGAAAAAGTTTTTCTGGCAACAAATAGTTTGTCGATTCGGCGTCCCCAAACATCTCACCGTCGATAATGGCACCCAATTTGACTGCGAAGTTTTCAAAGAATTCTGCGCACAAATTGGTACAATCTTATGCTTCGCTTCTGTTCGGCACCCTCAATCCAACGGCTTAGTTGAAAGAGCTAATGCAACAATCTTTCAAGCCATATCCAAGAAATTGCAAGGCAGGCCTAAGGGAAAATGGGCGGAAGAGCTAACCTCGATCACTTGGTCTCACAACACCTCGGAGTGCAGGGCAACCAAATTCACACCTTTCAAGCTCCTGTTTGGGGAGAGGCTGTGCTACCAGAAGAACTGAAGCATGAATCACCGAGAACAACCCTCGAACCATAGGAAAAAGCCAGCTGCTCGACAAAGACTTCCTCGAAGAAGCAAGATGCAACGCAGTGCACAACCTTCGCAAGTATCAAGAAGAAACCAAAAAATGGAGAGATAAAAGGTCAGAATCAAAGACTTGCAGAAGGGTGACCTCGTCCTCATCCGGAAACAAAACGCCGGC
Source organism: Coix lacryma-jobi var. lacryma-jobi (assembly GCA_009763385.1). NCBI lineage: Eukaryota > Viridiplantae > Streptophyta > Magnoliopsida > Poales > Poaceae > Coix > Coix lacryma-jobi. Next base: position 26,232,720 of record CM019828.1, on the reverse strand, counting down.
ATGGCGGGGAAGTTCCAGCCAAAGTGGACCGGTCCATACCTGATATCAGAATGCATTCGCCCTGGCTCTTTCCACCTCTCTAACAGCAAGGGAAACATCCTGCCTCATACCTGGAACATCGACGACCTTTGCAAATACTACCCATAGCGGAGCCTTAGCGAGCCCCTCGCATTATGTAATTTGTTGTTTTTCTTCCATCCTCTATAATGTAACAAACAAAAGGAGCTGCACTCTTTTCCTTATGAAGGGGCGTAAGGTTTTTTAACGAGGCAGTATCCAAACCCTTAATACAGGCTAGAACCCCCAAAAAAGTAAAATCCCCAAGTTATCACTTTTACTAACAAACATCGAAAAGCACTTCTTTTTCAAAGAGCGCTACAATCGATGAAAACCCACTAAGATTGCTTCGAAAACAACCTTTTTTCTTTTTCAAAAGCAAACTTCACCTCCACCTAAGATAAGGGGAGGCGCGAAGTCCAAAAAAGTCGAGCACCTTCGCGAACACGCCAGGGGCTCGCAAAAAGCAAACTTCACCTCCACCAAAGGGGAGGCGCGAAGTCAAAAAGTCGAGCACCTTGGCAAAAATGACAGGGGCTCGCAAAAAGCAAACTTCACCTCCACCAAAGGGGAGGCGCGAAGTCAAAAAGCTGAGCACCCTGGCAAAAACGATAGGGGTTCGCAAAAAAAGCAAACTTCACCTCCACCAAAGGGGAGGCGCGAAGTCAAAAAGCCGAGCAACCTGGCAAAAACGACAGGGGCTCGCAAAAAAAAGCAACTTCACCTCCACCTAATATAAGGGGAGGCGCGAAGTCCAAAAAAAGTCGAGCACCCTCGTAAACACGACAGGGGCTCGCAAAAAAGCAAACTTCACCTCCACCTAAGATAAGGGAGGCGCAAAGTCCAAAAAAAAGTCGAGCACCCTGGCAAAAAAAATGACAGGGGATCGCAAAAAGCAAACTTCACCTCCACCTAAGATAAGGGGAGGCGCGAAGTCCAAAAAAAAGTCGAGCACCCTGGCAAAAAACGACAGGGGCTCGCAAAAGCAAACTTCCCTCCACCTAAGATAAGGGGAGACGCGAAGTCCAAAAAAAAAGTCGAGCACCCTCGTAAACACGACTGGGGCTCGCAAAAAGCAAACTTCACCTCCACCTAGGGGGAGGCGCGAAGCCCAAATAAGTCGAACACCCTCGCAAAATGCGAGCCTCGCTAAAAAGAAAGGGGGTGTCGCTGTTTTTTACTAAAATATCCCAGCTCAACGAAACGCGAGCCTCGCTAAAAAGAAAGGGGGCGTCGCTGTTTTTTACTAAAACATCCCAGCTCAACGAAACGCGAGCCCTCGCTAAAAAGAAAGGGGGCGTCGCTGTTTTTTACTAACATACCAGCTCAAACGAAACGCGGCGAGCCTCGCTAAAAAGAAAGGGGGCGTCGCTGTTTTTTACAAAACATCTCAGTGTAACGAAACACGAGCCTCGCTAAAAAGAAAGGGGGCGTCGCTGTTTTTTACTAAAACATCTCAGTGTAACGAAACGCAAGCCTCGCTATTTCGCTTTCCGAGCTAAAACATTGCACACAACAACACAACGCAGTGCCGGACAGCCAGCGAGCCTTGTCAATATCCGATAACGAGTAAGGAATCGTAGCGACATTAAACCAACAATTCAGTGTTCCCGTTCATTTACAAAACAGCTTCACAACGACAAACAAATCATGGAAAATTACAAAAATTACAAGGAACCTTCGCTCCCCTCAAGTAACATCGAATCACCAGAGCCCTCGCTACCTTCCTCAAACTCTGGCTCCCACCGCAACGATGGGTCCCCACAACAAAGGAGCCGCCGGAACAATTGGCAGCTCCCCAGACAAAACCCTAGCCCGATACATATATGTACGGCCTACATCACTGCCCTCCGAAGGTTCCTCCTTTGGGACCACTAACGATCCGTCCGAACCTAAATCAAGTTGGTTCGCCCAAACAAGTACTCCAAGGCTGTGTTCTCATCAATATCTCATCAATCCCAACTTGCGAGGAATGAAGAAGCACCAATATAAATACGGGTGCCTGCCGGTCAGTAAAGTCCGCCTCGCGCAAAAACGGCTCGACCTGCTATTTTTTTAAATCGTACCTTCGCACCTTCGACCACCAAAAATGCTCGAAGGTCAGTGAGGGATGTTTCAGCATAGCACGAGCCCAAGATTTCGCCAGTTACAAAAATATCTTGATAGTTTAAACGTCAGGGGCGTCACATCAAACACTTCTAGCACGGTTCCATCAGGAACCTGCATTATCATAGAATTACAGTATCGTCAAGTCTTTCCACCTACCTCACACATTACAAATATAAGTACTATCTCGCCCAACAAATCCCAAGTCACAAACCTGTCCAGTTTTCCACATGCCCAATCAGTCGCAACTTCGTCATCGACAAGCTTCTAAACTTCACCCCTATGGCAGCACCCGAGGCCTCAGCAGGCGCCGTCTCCACCGTCGCCTCTTCTGCAGTAGCTTCGACGGTACTAGCAGGCCTCTCTTCCGCTCCTGTTTTTTCCACGACAGCCTCGCCAGCGCCGGGACGTCTCCAATCAAGGCTTCGATTTCGGCAAGCGAAACCCCCGCAGCGCTAGGCTCAGGGAAAGGCTTCGGAGCTGCCTCCTGCATCAACTGCGGCCGACGCGAGGGCATTGCTTCTCTCCGAGCCTGCAAAAAAGTCAATACTAACTCCTTAAAACATCAAAACGAAACCAAAAGCTACGCTTCTCCAAGTACTAACCTGACGAGTAGCTTCCGGCAGCTTCCTCGAACGCAAAGGCTCGACCTCCACCAGAATCCAGAACCTACGAAGCAAACGCATCGCACAGTTTCGGACCTCCGAATCATTGACCTTCATCTGGCGCACCTCTTCGACCGTCGAAATACATGGTTGGGCTTCTTAACCTTTCGAAGGTGCTCACAGTCCGCCTGTCGAAGGGTGCCAGCCATGGCCAAGGCTCCGGCATAAAAGCCAAAATCGGCGGCGTTCTCGACTAGCGAGCTGAAGACATCAAGCTCATTAGCAAGCCAACCCTCGAACGCCTCTGCATTAGTAACAGGCAGCGGCTCCCCAGCAGAACCGCCAGCCTCGGTCAAGCAACAATTGAGTTTATGTTTAATCTTCTCCATACTCATCCGCCATGACTTATTCAAATTGTCAACTCGACCCTCGGCAGCCGCCAGAGCCATATCCTTCTCTTTGCTCGCCGCAATCAGATCCGCATTATGCTTCGCCAGCCCCACCGCCTCTTTCTCGGGCCTTGACGGCCCTCTCCGACGCATTCTTCAATTCGATCTCCTTGTTTTCCAAGCTTCGGCTGAGCCTGGCATTCTCTCTCTCAAGCTCGGAGATTTGGCCACTCATGAATTCCATATCAGAGCCAACTTTACGCCTGGTCGCGCGGTTCAGGAGCATCAACTCCGCCAATTTCACATCCACGTCGTCAAACGTATCCCCAACAGGTTGGTCGACAAGACGAACCTCCGCTTCCGGCACACAAATACGGCCGAAGATACGGCCTAAAAAACGCCTTTCCTCCGGGCCACACTGCAGGTGACAATCCCGAAGGTCCGGGCTTGTGAATAACTCAGTCGCCGGATCGCAGACACCAAGCTTCTTAGCGAACTCAGGAAGACTCAACCGGCTAGGCTCGCCATACGGTCTCTTCCCCGGGTTTCGCTCAGATTCAAGTTCGCCGGAAAATTTGAAACCATCAACCCACAAATGCGAGCCAGCAAACGAGGGAATCGACCCTCGCAGAGGACTCCTCGGCTCCAAGCCCTGAATTATATTGTCAATGCTCCGGTCAGCCGGAGCGCTACCACTGGACGCGACAATCTTCTTCCCACGGTCGTCTTCAATGCTCACAACCTCATCAGAGCCACCCTCGCTGCTTGAAGTCACACTGTCTTCATTAGACGTGTCCTCTTCCGTCCCCCCCTCCTTTTCTTCCTCTTTTTTCTCCACCTCATCGTCATCAGAGTCACCCCTGTCGTCCGAGATTTGAATTAAAGCTCCGATCCCCCCATCTCGGGGCACCCGCCCTGCAACCTTACCGACACCCCGACCGGAAGTAACAATGGCCGAGGAGGAAGAGGTACCACCAGGACCCGAAACAACTGCGACCTTCATCGCAAGTGTTTTCGCTCGACCTCCAGCAGCACCATGGCCTCGACCACGACCTCTCTTCGGCCGAGAAACGATCTCTCTCTCTTCTGAAGCTTTACGCTTCCTCTTCTTTGGTGCATCGTCGCTCGAAGGAGCTGGCCAGTCTGCATACTGGATCCCAAGCGTGTCAAACAGTCTGTTGACCCGACCTCCGCTACCCACCGAGCTATGGATCGCCTTAACCTCTAGCATGGACAGTTTCCCAACAAGCTCCTCCGTCCACTGCTGAACTTGCTTGTAGACGGCCTCGACCCCATCTTCGCGCGAGGGAAACTTCTTAAGAGTTTTCTCCCAAACCTTGTCCAGATCAAGATTCGGCCTCTTCAAACCCCTACCTTCGTACTTGGGGTCACTCTCAACCTTGAACCATGCCTGCCTCCGGTCGAGAGGCTAAATCTTGGCACAGCAGTACTCCTCCACTAAATCACGTGCACACAAAGAGCGTGCAACGACTCTCAGGCAGTCAACAGCAGCGTGAGCCTCGACGCTCATCCTAGCTTCGGCGCTTACATCCCCAAGCAACGGAAGCTCATCGCAAAGCTCGGCGCAATCACTGAGCTTGTAATAAAACCAAAACTCCTGCCACCCGCTGCTCCACTTGTTCTTCTGCGCCTGCACTGGCAGCTCCGCGCCGGCGCGGTGATAAAAAGTGTACACCGCAAACTGACCAAGACTGGCCTTACCTTCGCCGTCCGTAAACTTGCGAGGTTGCATATGAACGCGATGAGTGCGAACAAACCCCTCGACATGAGGGACAATCCCCTGAGTTCGGCAGGCCCAAACATAAACTGACATCTTCGTGAAGCAAGAGGGTGTAAGCTGTTGGAAGCGCAAATTAAACCTTCGTAGAACCGAAGTCACGAAGGAGTCAGCGGGGAAGCGAAGACCAGCTGAAAAGAACTCCTCAAACACAACAACCTCATCTGCGTCCGGCCTCGGCACGGTCTCCCCAGCGCTGGTCCTCGCCTTGCCTTCCTCAATCCAACCCCACCTGACATAAGATGCAATCTCAGAGGCGCAAACCCGGCTGAGACCGAACTCGAAGGTAATCCCCTCATCCGCGATAGTGGGAGAAACAGCGCGAGCGGTCTGCATCAACCTGGCCATCTCTCTAGCTCCTGACACTATCGAACAACGAATGCCCGACTCAACCCTCGCACGCAAGCTAAAACAGACCTTCGCCACAAAGCAAATCGCAACAGCAGGATGGCTATAACAGAGGAGGGCGCAATCCAAGCTCCTCACCCACCCTTTCTATTTATAGGCCGGATGGCGGAGCGCCCCACCCAATAAAACCGGCACAAAAAATGAAACGGACTCCAGTTCAAAACAATACAACGGCCCGGCCCAAAAGCAGCCGCGGGCGTCGCTGCCGAGGACCCCGTCTCATTTACCGTTGAAAGGCACTGCTTGGGCCTAAACACTATTCTTTAGATCCAAGACAACGAGGGGCTACTGTTGGGGGAAGGGACCCTCGGCAGAGGCGCCACGCAGGCTGGCTTAACAAAACGGCCCGTGCACCTTCGCCGTCTATCCCCCTATTTCATCCTGTCAAGTCTCTCAGGTCGCCGATCAAACCTCTGAACACTGACCCAACCTTCGGAAGTGTTCAGGTACATTTTGCAGGAAAAGGGCATGAAGAGCGAGGGGAGTGACCCTCGCGCATCTCGCCTACCTTCGCCAAGAGGCCCAGGCCCAACTGGTGGCGAAGGACCTCAAGCTCCGCGACTGGACGGACACCTCCGCAGGACGAAGGTCGGCCCTCGTCTTTCCATCGCGAGGTTGAGGCGTGACAACAACGCGGCAGGCGACCCTCGCCGGCCTTCGAGGCCATTCCACTTGGAGCGATGGGTCTGGCGAGCGTCAGTGGAGCGCTGGCCCGAGGGCAAGCGAGATCGAGGGTCTGGCACTCGCTCTCCCCTCTCGAAGGTGATAAGAATCAGGTGGCGGCGCGCAGGAAGGAGGCTGACTAGGGTTTTCACCTTAGCTGTGTTTTTACGTTATTACCCCTCCTCCCTGAGTGGAGCCCGGGAATCTTTTCTGTACCCTTTTGTAATTGATCCCATGACCCTTGGTATTCCCTATAAATACCAAGGGGTGAACAGTGTAAAGGGGGGGATGATTTTTTGGGAATAGAGCCACGTCAACCTTGTCTTTGTTTCCTCAACCTTCGCTGCTGCTTCCGACACTTGGTCACCTTCGCCACTCCCCTGCACAAGTGCGGAGGTGGGGCAAGCGTGTTACCAACAATTACTACTCTAATTATGGCCTATAACTAGGGCAATTGATACAAGCGGAGATCCTATGCTAGAACATAACAACTATACTAATCATAATATGAAAGGCATAAAGTAAATAGAGAAGATAAATATATTAAAGCATAAGTCTTACAAAGAAAAGATACAAAGACATACCAAAACTCTAAAGACTCCTCTAGAACCGGAGCGTAGCTCCGCTCTCCCTAACTCCGGACTAGAGCTAAGCTATTACATTGGAAAATCTAAACCTAATTCTCTAGAGAGGAGAGGTTGTCCTTTGAGGGACACCTCTACAAATACTCCCTAATGATGTTGTTGCCTCAGGGGGGTCCTGGGTTTATTATATAGGGGCTCTTGGCCTCCCCTCCACCTTGAGCAAGCAATGTGGTACTAAATCCTTCGTCATATGCACATGGGCCTTAATGGGCCAAAACGTGTTGGAGAGGTCGGTTGGAGTACGTCACGCGAAGGAGGACAAGATTGGGCCCAAAACATGGCCGACCGGCCCAGGAGGGAGACCGACCGGTCTACCTCTATGACAGGTGGGCCCCGCCTTACGTGGGTCGCCTTCTCGTGTCTTCGGGAATGTTCTAGAATCTTCCAAGTCGTATCCATTGAGGATTCTCGCTCCGGGACTCCAAATGTAGCAAATCATATATCCGTTTCGATCGTATCGCCGAGGTCTTCACAATGGTGTGCTCTGTTTCATCACTTGAGATATTTTATATGGTAAAAACATGGATGTCCTACAAAACAAGTGAGAGCACCAAAACTAGTGGAACTTGTTAGTTTCAAACCCTACAACTATGCTTTGTGATTCATTTAGTGTCATTTCATGCAATAGTTGATGGTTAATTATGAGCAATAGTGAGCGTCAACAAGTTTCCCCAAGCTTACCCTTTGCTTGTCCCTTAGCAAAGTCAAACTCAATAGTGGATCAGGAGTTGCTGCAATATCCGTATTTCTTAACAAGCACACAAGCATTCAAACAAAAGTTCTCATTTGGATTAGAAAAAAGATATCATATTATTTATCACGGGCTTAGTACTTTACCTTGAATCTTGAGTAATTGGAAGATAGAACGATCAAATCAAGCACTATGTCTCTAGCTCTTTCACTTCACCATTATCCCGGAGTTTTTATGAATTTTTAAAAAAGCTTAAAAACATATATTGCCAAATTTAAACAATGGATCCAAAGAGAAAGTCAACCACACCATTGAATCAAGAAGTGCATGTGTATGAAAAATGGAGGCGGAGGCTCTTTTGTCTATTAGAGACACATGGCTATCATGCTAATTCTACTGTCGGGCAAGTGCCCATTTTTTCTAATATTCATTTTTTTTCTCTTTTTTCGAGGTTTCGAACACTTGTCCCTTTTTATTTCCTCGGATTTATCTTTTTGAGGTTTCGGACATTTGTCCCTTTTTATTTCCTCAGAATTTTTTTCTTTTCTTTTTTTTCAATAGCCATATGCTTCCAACAAACTTTTGAGAGGATAGGAACAGATAATCATGAGCATTTATGCGGAATATGGATGAAATATGTAAGTGATCTCAATTAAATAGTATGATAACTTCTCGTAGGATCAACAAAGCTTAATTTAACTCAATGCAATTATTAGTCAAATTTATATTGAGAAATCTCTGGAACTCTAGTGCTATTATAGAACAAGATAACAATAGCTCAAATCATCACATATCATATCTGTCAATTATTTGGACTCTGGATCAAGCATTTGCTACCCATATATTTAATTTCATTTTAAGGCAACATTAATTTTTTAAACTTAGGAGAACTCATGCTTAAAGGCTAGGTACTAGAAAGAAATACAATAGAGCAACTATTCATCATTTCCATTTTAAGAAATTAGGGAGAGAGTTCTTCAGATTAGACATGCTTTATTTATTTAATCTAACACACACTATAACCTATTACTTAAAAACTAAGATAGTAGTAAGACATACCTGAATCACGAAGATAACGGGGGTGCGTCTCCCCCCAAGCTAATCCCTTTGATCGCATCAAGCCTTCATGTGCCCGAATATTTTTGTTCTTTTTCTTTTTAAGGGTGAGCCTGGATACACAGGGGTGCTCTCCCCCAAGCTGAATGTTGACGTAGTCGTTCGATCTTGCAATGTAGCAGACTGGAAGTGAAAATGTTCTTCCTCTATCAGAGCATTGGTTGATGTTGATGGTTGTTGAAATAGTGCTCCAACAGTGAGTGGAACATCCACTTGCTCGTCAGCTTTTCTTGGTCTTTCAAATCCTGTGAAACTCAAATAGACAACAAAACTTGTGGAACAGATTAAGCATTAGTGGTTGGCCACTCAAGCCTTAGTTGTCTAGAGTTTCAGTAAGATCTCTTTCTCAATATTTTTTTTTGTATTTTAATTTTTTCTATGCAATGATAATTTCATAAAATGAATGCATTTTTATTTTTATTTCTATGCCACTACGGTGAATATTTCATGTGATTTTTTACACATCACAGAATTATTCACATGGGGTTTTAGGTTTTATGATGAAGTGCAATAAGTAAAATATTTTTATTTTTTATGCAATGCTAATGCAGAAAAGTAAATATGCTGTGAAGGAATAATGATGAGAAGTAAACATGCTGTCGGTGGTAAAAAAAGGGTACCCCCAATCAACGCAAAACACCCGAGCACTCGGGCGAGCGCTCAATCTCCGTCTCGCCCGAGCCCTCCCGGCCAGGCCTCGGGCGAGCGCTCCCCTACACCTCGAGCCTTAACACACGGACCTCGAGTGGTACAGACAGCCGTACCAGCCCCATACCACGCATTTAATGCCTTCACCAACTCCGGTCATGTCCACTGGAGCACAGCACGTACCACAGTAACTCAGTGTAAAGGTCAAGTCTCGTTTTCACCACGAACATGGGCAAAAGGGCACCAGTACAGCACTGTTCGGCCATACCATGCACTGTAACACCTCGAGGCCAGCTACGCGCCCCTCGAGCCCTGCACTGTAACACCTCGAGGCCGGCTATGCGCCCCTCGAGCCTCTGCAAACGCCGCCTCGAGGCTGGCTCCACGCCCCTCGAGCCCCCGTGGCACCACCTCGAGGCCGGCCCCCGCGCCCCTCGAGCCCTGACAAGCTCTCTCACTCTTGGAGAACAGGTACTCCAAGACCTGGAGGGACCCCGCTACGTTCTGTACAAGCAGGAATGGGTGCTGTGCGGCTTCCACTCCGCCATGCCTCCATGACCGCGCCCGGGATGGAGGCCACGCTTCAAGGACGCCTCTACAGCAACGCCCATGTTGGCTACAGCAGCCTCGACAAGACAGTTCCTACCCTCCGCCATACCGAGCGCTGTACATGTCCATCCTGTAAGCCCTGGCCTCCTCTTGTTCTATAAAAGGGGACGCCAGGAGAGAGGGCGGGAGAGAGAGAACTTGGAGAGACGGTCACGCAACACACGAGTACACACACAGGCACGAGTCCGGACTCCGGTCCACGCTCACTGAGCTTGTATTCTCCCCTGTACAAGCACTTAGGTGCAAGTAATACAAGAACATCCCCCCCCGCTGGGCGTAGGGCCTTCTTTGCCCGAACCAGGATAAATCCTTGTGTCCTCTTGCATCACCATCCAGGAAGAGAAGCACGCGATCATATCACTCGTTGGTGTGATACCCCCGGGTACGAAACACCGACAGTTGGCGCGCCAGATAGGGGAGCGCGTGTCCGAGTCATTTTCTCGCTATCTCCTGGATGGCTTCTTCTACTCCTTCATTCTCTGCCGGTGCCGTCGTCTGGTTCGGGAACCTTGAGTCCCTAGCCGCCGGCAACGGCAACAAGCTGACCCCGCTCTCCACGGAGCGCCTGAGCGGAAGGCGTGTCACGCCACCCCACGCGGGGGGCATGGCGCGTCGTCTGCACCACCACGCGTCGCCACTTCACGAGCGGCGCCGTGGTCACCATCGTCGCCAGGCACAGGCGGTGCCGGCGGCGTACGCCCACTTCCCCGCGGCCGGCGCAGAATCCCCGAGGGGAAACCTGCCCGGCACGCGGCCGGCGACCTCCAGGGCGCGGGCGCGCTCCCCCAGCAAGATCGCGTCCGTCACACGTGCAGACCGGCACGTCTGGTATTCCACCAGGGAGTGCTTCCAGCTCGAGGGGGTGGTGAGCGATGCCGAGGACTACGACGACGACGTCAGGCCAAAGCCCAACCTCGGAGCGCCCAACGACGTAGCTACGGCGGGCGGTTCCCGCGTTCAGGCAAGAAGCAAATCCTCGGCTTCGGTTCCACCACCTCAACACGACGACAGCCGGGCGGCGCGACTCGCACAGCCTCGAGGAGCCGGAGCTCAAGGTCGGGCTCGAGATGCCCACCGACGGAACCTCGAGGACGGGGCGCTAGCACGCCCCGAGGTGTGCTTCCCGCGGGCCGGGCAAAACGTGGTGGCGGCCGCAATGCTGCTCCGCGATCTGCCCGCCGTCTCCAACCCCGACGCCAGACGCGTGCTTGGGGAAGTAAAGAGCCTCCTCGAAACGGCCGCTGTGCAGATAGCCGGGAGCTCGGCCTCGCGCCAGCGCAGGGCAGCCTCGGAGAAGCCAGCAGACGCACCCCGCAGCAAGCACGAGACGTCGGTCCGCCAGCCGGACGCCCCTCAAGCCAGACCAGCCCAGGAGCGGATCGCTGACAGCCGGCGAACCCTCGAGCCCCCGGGCCCCAGGGTGTTCAGCCGAGCCATCCGCAGCTCGACCCTCCCCGACCGCTTTCGACCGCCGACCAACATCGTGAAGTATGACGGGGAGGTCGAGCCCAAGCTCTGGCTCTCAGACTTCCGCCTAGGCTGCCAACTGGGCGGAGCGAAGGGCGACGACCGTATGATCATACGCCTACTCCCACCTTACCTCTCGGACACCGCCCGCCGGTGGCTCGAGGGGCTCCTGCCGGATCAGATCCATGACTGGGCCGACCTAGTCAGGGTCTTCGACAGGAATTTCAAGGGGACTTGTGCGCGCCCAGGCAACTCCTGGGATCTGCGACGTTGCAGGCAGGCAGCGGACGAACCCCTCCGCGACTTCGCTCGGCGGTTCTCGAAGCAGCGCCTCGAGCTCCCTCACATGCCTGATGAGGAGGTCATCTCAGCATTCCTCGCAGGCACGACGTGCCAAAAGCTGGTCCACGAGTTAGGGCGCTACCATCCCAGGACGATCGAAGACTTGGTGGATCAGGTCACCAGCTTCGCCTCCGGCAACGAGGCAGTGGGGGCCTTCTTTGGCCACTCCGCGGGCCAAGGCGAGAGACAGAAAGCAAGGCGCGACGACGAGGACGACGACGACGAAGACGTGCGTGTGGGCGCCCGCCGCAGACGAGCTGGCTAAGTTGGCACCCACGCACGACGCCGCTCCTCGAGCCGGACTCGGGGGCTCGACGTCCCTTCGACGCCCCGCCTCGAGCCGGACTTGGGGGCTCGACGTCCCTTCGACGCCCCGCCTCGAGCCGGACTCGGGGGCTCGACGTCCCTTCGACGCCCCGCCTCGAGCCGGACTCAGAGGCTCGACCTTCGACGCCCCTCCTCGAGCCGGACTCGAAGCCTCGACCTTCGACGCCCCTCCACGAGTCGGACTCGGAGGCTCGACCTTCGACGCTCCTCCTCGAGCCGGACTCGGGGGCTCGGCCTTTGACCTTCAGCGCTGCCCCACGAAAACAACCCCGAGCCCGACTCCAGCTCGGAACATCGAACAGCTACGTTGTTTTGTATCCCTAAAGCCTCGAGGCTTCGTACATTTCTCGTACTTTGTGCAAATTTCGCATTTTGAATGAATAAAAGTTCGTTTCCAAGTTCTTTGTTTCGTTCAAAACCGGAGTAACCTTGATTCTGTCCTATCAGAGTCAAGACTTCCTCGCGAGCTAGCCAGGGGATCCCCCCTAAAGTTCCCAAAAACCTCGCACGTTTTCTAAACTCGACGTTTTGTTATTATCCTATGCCTTGAACGCGCCTCACGACTAAGAAGAAAACACCTTGGGCTCCCTAAAGGACCAAGGGTGTCGAGACGGGAGCTCGCCTACGCCCCCGGGCTACGGTACCTCCACTCGCTCCCACCCTGGAAGGACTCAAGTCGGTGTCAAAAACTTAGTCGAAGCAAAACTCAGGCAAAGAAAAATAAGAAAACTCGAGCGCAAAGATATTTCAATATCGCCTCGGGCTCTCACCCCGAAAGCCCTCGAAGGAGTCCTTCCCACTCCTCCGAGGCCTCGGGGGCTATCAGGAGAAGGGTCTCTCCGACCCGACCCCCGACGCCCCCGAGACTTACGTTTTCGCTCGCTTTATCAAATCAAGCAACAATGAATGAAATGCGAAAATGTTTTTACATTAGGCCTCGAGGGCCGCAAGCATGTTCCTTCTCACAAAAATATCCTCCCACGGAGGACACAACGCAAGGGCTCGGCGGCCCAAACTAACTTCGTCTCTCCTCTTGAGGCTCGTCCGCAGGAGCAACCACCAAGGGGTCTTCAGGCGCCGAGGACGCTGCTGGGGGAAGCCCCACGTCCTCTTCAAAGAACCGAGCTAGGGCCTCCCCAGGGGCCTCGACGACCCTGGTGAACTCCGCGATCTCCCGCTCAGCTTCATCATCATCATCCGGCAGGATGAACCCCTGGCTAACGGCGTCAAAGTTGAGGCCGGCGTAGTGGCTGGAGATCACGGCAAAAGCCCGCTTCACCCCAAGGTGCAGAGCGCCGCGCACCTGATCGTCCGCATGGCCCCTTAGGGCAGCCAGACGGCTGACCAGGGAGCTCCCTGATTGACCCTCTGCGGCCCCAAGGGACGCGCAGGCCCTGATGGCGGCCTCCCGCAGAACCTGGTGCTCCGAGGTCTCCGCCTGGTACGCCAACTGCAAGGCGGCAGAAGCATCCTCCGCCTCAGTAAGCCTCCCCCGCAGCTCTGCAGAGGCTCGACGCGACTCGTCAAAAGAAGGATCAAAGTACGACAAGGAAACCATAAAGCCGACGGAACAAAATGTTACCTTTCGCCGTGCCCTCCCACTTCTGGGCATTGTTGGCCGACGCCTCAGCAGACTTCCGAGCCTGCTCAAGGTCCGCACTCAAGGCCTGCGCCTTGGATGCCTCCTCGGCAACCTGAGCGCGGAGGGCCTCGACGGTCTTCTCTGACTCATCCAACCGTGACGCCAAGTCCTTGGCCCTCTCCGCCTCCCGGACGCCGTGCTCCCGGGCCTCGGTGACCGCGGCGGTCAAGCCTGAGCACTGAGTGCGTAGCCGACCCGTCTCGGCAACCGCAGCCGTCAGCTCCGAGCAACGGGCGCTCAGCCTCTCCGCCTCGGCGTTCTTCTCGGTAAGCTGCCCCTGGATATGAGCGAGCTCGGCGTTCGACGCCCGAAGCTGCTCCCAGACGTGGCTCTCCCGGCGGAGGAAGTCCGACTTGGCCTGCGAAGCCCCCATGAGCTCCTAAGATAAATAGTCGACCAGACATTAACCCCCCTTTTTCGACCAAATGGGAAGAAGAGGATCGCCCAAACAAGGGTCCTCACCTGGGCGGCCCGTGGTAGCTCCCTCTCCACCATCGCCAGAGACGTCTTCAATGACCGCGTGAGGAGCGAGCCGAGCCGCCCGAGGTCGTTCCAGTTTTCGACCTCGGGGGCATCATCGAGGACGAATACCGGCTCGGCCTCGGGATCAGCTGGATCCCTCCACTCCACTCGAGGACCGCCCCAGGTGGGAGAGCGACCTCCCAGGCGGACGGGGGCCGAGCTTTCGCCCCCTCCTCCGACCTCTGGCACCAACAGCCTCGGCGGCACGCTGGTAACCCCGATCCCCACCTCTGCTATCCCACCTTTTGGGGAAGTCTCGCCAGAAGAGATGGTGTGGACCTCCTCCGGCAAGCGCGACCCCTGAGGCAGGGCGTCGGCCCCAGCCTCGGGCGTAGCGGCCAGGGACGGCACTGCCTAAGCCGCCTTAGCGGCCTCGGCTTCAGCGGTCGAGGCCCCCGTCGCGCCCTCATCCCTCGACGCGCCAGAAGCGGGATCCTCCTCTAGCGCCCCACCAGCGGAAACCGGGGCCCCCTCTGGGGACTTGATAATTTCGGGCGTGACGACCGGCCCGCCGGACCCCGGCAGTGGTGGCGTCACAGACGGTGCCACCATCGCGCCGGCGGAGGAAATCGCGCCCACTTTCAGCGCCTTCCGAGGGCGGAGGGATAAGGCCTCCACGGACCGCTTTCCGCTGAGACAAGAGAAGAAAGATACGCATCATGAAAGAATCCCCACACAAGCAAACACGAGACGGGCACGCGACGAGCGCTTACCCAGCCCTTGGCGCCCTCCTCGCGGTGGGCACGGGTGAGGTCCGCAGCCGCTGTGTCCTTGCAGGGGGAACCCCTCTCGGGGGAGGCGGGAGCTCCGTCCCGGGGATCTCCGTCGAAGCCCCAGCCGACGGCGGCATCGACAGACTCTGCGCGGACCCGTCGCCCCCTCAGGGCGCAGAAGTCCCGCCACCCGCGCCCGGGGCAGAAACAAGGCTCTTCCCCGCCGCCTGCGCCCCGGACGTGACCCTCACGGGGCTCGCTGACCGAACCGGCGAGCGGTCCACGTCTGGGAACCCCGCCAGGGGCTCGGAGTCCCCCTCCGAGCCCTCCTCGTCTTCGTCATCGGAATCCTCCTCCGTAGGGGAGGACTCTTCCGGCTCACCATGGAGCTTCTGTTGCCGCCGACGCCTCTCCAGGTCGTCACGGTCCTTCCGACGCTTGGCTCGCCTGGCGTTCCTTTCATCCTTCTTCTTTTTCCTGTCCTCGGCCAGGCGCCGCCTCTCCTCCCTTTCCTGCCGAGGCGCCGCCTCTCCTCCCTTTCCTCAGGAAGGGGAGGCTTCGAGGCGCTGACCCCCTGTAAACCCTGCAAAAAGAAGGAAATAAGGATCGGACACCAACAGCTCCGCGGCAACACACCCACAGGATCGATCCCCTTACCAAGCTGATGTACCCGCGGAATGGGCGCATCGGAATACTGAGCAGCTTGCTCGCGTCCTTCACCTCCTTTACTGCATCCCTCGCCCGGCGAACGAGCTCGGGATAGGCGACCGGGGACGCCCTCATCTGGCACTCCCGCAGGAGAGGCGCGTCGTCCCTCATCTTCGCCATGATCAGGGGCCGGTTCACCAGCGGCAGCACGCACCGCTGGTGGAACCAGGCCACAACCATCCCGGCCGTCAGACCCGCCTTCCGCAGCCTCGACAGGGCCTCGAGAAGCGGGTCGAGTCGACCCTGCCTCTTGTCGACGACGCCGTAGTTCCAAAGATCCGGCCGCGACTCGATGACGCGGCCGGTGTACGCTGGCAGCAACCCGTCGTCGTTGCGAAGGTAGAACCAGCCCACACGCCAGTCCTTGTTTGAGGTGGCCGCCTGGGACGGGATGTACAGGCCCGACCTGTGCTGGCGAACGGAGAGCACGCAGCTCCCCGACCTCATCAGTCTCCGCCGACCCTCCGAAACCGCCTTCGTGAAGAGCTCGCCCCGGAAGAGGTGGATCTAGAGCTCCCAGTGGGGCTCGATCCCCAGGAAGCCCTCGCAGACGGTCGCGAAGATGGCTGCCTGTGAAATGGAGTTGGGGGCAAGGTGATGCAGCTCGAGCCCGTAGTAGAAAAGAAGCGCCCGGAGGAACCGGCTTGCCGGCACCCCGAACCCGCGCTCATGGAAAGCGATGAAGCTGACCACGTAGCCGTTCGGGGGCCTCGGCTCCTCCTCCTCCGGACCGGGGGCGATCCACTCCGGCCTTTCGGAGCCGGAAAGGCCCCGAAGAAGCCCTGTCTGCACCAACTCCGCTAGCTTCTCCGGGGTGGCGGCAGAAGCGCCCCACGGCTCGGCGACGTCGGCCATCCCAGACAACGGAAGGCGGAAACGCGAATGTCGCAAAGGGGAAAGGTCTCGATCTCTCTCTCTCTCTCTGTCTTTCTTCTTTGCCTCTCAACCCTCTACTCCGCCGCTGGCCCGGTCTCTCCCTTCACGCCTCTGTTTTTGTGCGGCTGAACGATGGAGGAAGACGAAGGAGTAGGGGGGACGGGCGAATGAGGAAAGGAACCGCCCCGAAGTCCCCAAGGGGCGTATTTATAGGGAAAAAACCAACGGCAAGATCCCGGTTGATCACTATTTACCCGCATTTAATGCATTACACGCCAGGAGATCTCATGATTGCGAGAATCCCCGCGATGCGGGCGCGCACGCAAGCATTAAATGCCTAGGTCGTAGGCCCTTGCACACGTCTGCAACAGGCGCCGCCCACGTCCCCAGGAAGTCGCCTAAAAAGGCGCGCCCGCCAGAAGAAGTAACCTGCCTCTGACTCCTTCCCAGCGAAGGAACCCAGGGCACCAAGCCCGTTGCGATCCAGGGGTTCGAAGGCCGACCGCTCCGAGGGTTCGACAGCCGCCCCAGGGTAACAGAGTCAGGAACAGCCGCGGACCCTGGACCGAGCCGAGCCTGAGCACGGCGTCACCACCCCTCTTCCTTGCGAAAAGAATGCGCCTCTGACGAACGCTCGTTCTCCGTCTCACCCGAGCCCTCCGAGCCAGGCCTCGGACGGAGTCTCCCACGGCGACGAAAGAGGTAAACGCATAGCATTTAATGCGCCCGCCTAACTATGTCTCGAGCCGGATGCAGGGAACGCGCGGCAACTCTCCGTTCGCTCCACTACCCGGGCCCGCCACGACCATCGCTCCGGCTTCACGTCCGCCGCCCTCCCCGACGATTTCCGCCTAAAAAGGCGCGCCCACCGGGCAGAAGGATTCCCAGACGACGGAGGCTTCTTCACAAAGGTAAAAACGGGCCCCGGCCCTAAGTCTCGAAGCAGCGAAGGCTGGCCCTCGAAAGGGGTTCGACAGCCGGCTTCGAGCGCCCGAGTCAGGGACACCAAGGGGCGCCACTCGCGGCATTACTCGAGGGCCGAGCCCTCGAGGCCCCTCACGTGTATCCAAGGCGGGGAGCTCGACGTGCAGTGAGATCCCCTCGGAGGGAGGCATCGAGCCACCGGGTCCTATCGAATGGACCCGGCACTCCTGCAGACTGAGCCCCCCTGCTTTATGAGACCGCCTCCGGGCCACAGTCAACCCCTAACGAACGGGGTACGAGCTCTCACTTGGATTCCCCGTTACCAGCTCACCGGGAACCTCGATACTCGCCCACTCGGGGTAGTACGAGGCATCCCCCCTCGCATCCGATCGAAAGGACTCGCGGGATGACAAGCCAGGGCAATCGGCATGCCGGACAGCTCGAGGAGCCGGCCAGTCGGTTCAGCCTGGCACCCCTCGACGAAAGAGGGTCTAAAAATTCGGACAGTTACGACTAACCTCTTTTCTTTGTATGAACATGAGATTTTCAGGCCTCGGGCGAACGCTCGACCTCCGTCTCGCCTGAGCCCTCGAGGCCAGGCCCAGGACGAACGCTCGCTCTCCGTCTCGTCCGAGCCCTCCGAGCCAAGCCTCGGACGGAGTCTCCCACGACAAAGGAAAGGTTACCGCGAATATTTAATATTACTACCAAACCGCATCTCGATCCTGTTCACAGGTACACACGGCGCCGCGATCTTCGCTCCCTGATGTTTTCCGCCTAAAAAGGCGCGCCCACTGGGCAGAAGGTTCCCAAACAACGGAGGATTCTTCGGGAAGCCCACGAGGGAGCTCTGACCACTCCCCCATGGCCTCGAAGGCTACACCCACGGAATCAAATCGACAAAACCCTCGAGACCAGTTAGCTGTCCATCGAGATCCCAATCTGGAGCCCCTGCTTGAATGCAAGCACTCAAACAAGGGCTCGGGGGCTACTGTCGGTGGTACAAAAAAGGGTACCCCCAATCAACGCAAAACACCCGAGCACTCAATCTCCGTCTCGCCCGAGCCCTCTTAGCCAGGCCTCGGGCGAGTGCTCAATCTCCGTCTCGCCCGAGCCCTCTCAGCCAGGCCTCGGGCGAGCGCTCAATCTCCGTCTCGCCCGAGCCCTCCAAACCAGGCCTCGGGCGAGCGCTCAATCTCCGTCTCGCCCGAGCCCTCCCAACCAGGCCTCGGGCGAACGCTCAATCTCCGTCTCGCCCGAGCCCTCCCGGCCAGGCCTCGGGCGAACGCTCAATCTCCGTCTCACCCGAGCCCTCCCGGCCAGGCCTCGGGCGAACGCTCAATCTCCGTCTCGCCCGAGCCCTCCCGGCCAGGCCTCGGGCGAGCGCTCAATCTCCGTCTCGCCCGAGCCCTCCCGGCCAGGCCTCGGGCAAGCGCTCAATCTCCGTCTCGCCCGAGCCCTCCCGGCCAGGCCTCGGGCGAGCGCTCCCCTACACCTCGAGCCTTAACACACGGACCTCGAGTGGTACAGACAGCCGTACCAGCCCCATACCACGCATTTAATGCCTTCACCAACTCCGGTCATGTCCACTGGAGCACAGCACGTACCACAGTAACTCAGTGTAAAGGTCAAGTCTCGTTTTCACCACGAACATGGGCAAAAGGGCACCAG
Organism: Coix lacryma-jobi var. lacryma-jobi; assembly: GCA_009763385.1. Classification (NCBI taxonomy): domain Eukaryota; kingdom Viridiplantae; phylum Streptophyta; class Magnoliopsida; order Poales; family Poaceae; genus Coix; species Coix lacryma-jobi. The sequence goes on along the minus strand of CM019828.1, from coordinate 26,213,794 downwards.
TACAGCACTGTTCGGCCATACCATGCACTGTAACACCTCGAGGCCAGCTACGCGCCCCTCGAGCCCTGCACTGTAACACCTCGAGGCCGGCTACGCGCCCCTCGAGCCTCTGCAAACGCCGCCTCGAGGCTGGCTCCACGCCCCTCGAGCCCCCGTGGCACCACCTCGAGGCCGGCCCCGCGCCCCTCGAGCCCTGACAAGCTCTCTCACTCTTGGAAAACAGGTACTCCAAGACCTGGAGGGACCCCGCTACGTTCTGTACAAGCAGGAATGGGTGCTGTGCGGCTTCCACTCCGCCATGCCTCCATGACCGCGCCCGGGATGGAGGCCACGCTTCAAGGACGCCTCTACAGCAACGCCCATGTTGGCTACAGCAGCCTCGACAAGACAGTTCCTACCCTCCGCCATACCGAGCGCTGTACATGTCCATCCTGTAAGCCCTGGCCTCCTCTTGTTCTATAAAAGGGGACGCCAGGAGAGAGGGCGGGAGAGAGAGAACTTCGAGAGACGGTCACGCAACACACGAGTACACACACAGGCACGAGTCCGGACTCCGGTCCACGCTCACTGAGCTTGTATTCTCCCCTGTACAAGCACTTAGGTGCAAGTAATACAAGAACATCCTCCCCCGCTGGACGTAGGGCCTTCTTTGCCCGAACCAGGATAAATCTTTGTGTCCTCTTGCATCACCATCCAGGAAGAGAAGCACGCGATCATATCACTCGTTGGTGTGATACCCCCGGGTACGAAACACCGACACATGCAAAAAGAGAAACTAATGTAGAAAAGATAAATATGGATAACTACCGATTTTACCTTTCGGTGAGGGTTCAATGTTTTAAGTCCTCTGAATAGGACTTCTCTCCATGTTCATTCCTAAGGTGTGTCATTTGATCCTGATATGTAAACCTTGATAACTACACCTCTTGATATGGTGTCACTCATGTTCTTCGTTCGCCCAACAATTTGAAGTGAAACATTAATTGTAGAAGCTGGAAGCATCTTGCTCAGTGTGCATGTTCTTGTAGATTCAAGACCTTCACTCTATAGAATATGGGAGTTGACAAACTTCTCCATGTTTTGCTCAAGAGTGTGTCCTGCTCATCAAGACAAGGTAGAGATCAAGTGCATGGGCTCTGTTGGTGGAAAAACACCAACATAACCAAAAGTTTTGTTCATTCTTCTGTAACCTTAGGCACATTGAACAAGATAAACTTGTTGTTTATATATTCTATTCAATCTTAACATGAGTGATAGGATCAGAAGATGAGCATGAAAGTAGCATCTTAAAATATTTATCAGATTAGATTACTTAACCCAAGGAAGGATAATCTATGCAGAATGTGTCGATCTTTTCATGATTGTGATATATCATCTTCCAAAGGTTGGATGCACAACATTTTAGCTCATTTAATTAAGATAGTGAGATTCAAGAGAGTAAAGCCAGGAACAAGGAGTAAAAAAACTAAACATGTTGAGTTGATTAGGTTGGATCAAGTGAGGTGTAACTTAAACATGTTTGGTTCTTTATTTATGCGCATACCAGAATCAAAGAGAAGCATTTAAAGTGATAGTCACTTACCTTGAAATGTTACCTTATTATTGAAAAGTGATTGTGTCGAACCACCTTGTGAAAGCTTCTCTTGTCTTGCTGGTTGTTGTTCATGAATGACTTGTCTTCTCTTGCTTATCTCACAGTGGGCCAACTGAGTCTTGATCTCAACGGGTCCAGATGATGGAGACTTTGCCAACTATTCTCTTGATTTGTAGGCTCGGGTACTATCTCTCCATCTTCTAATTCTTGTAGTGTAGTGGCTTCATCCTTCATGATGTCTTCGACAATAATGAGCTTAGGCATAGATTTGCCCATACGGGGTGAGTTGCATCATATCCTGCTCGTCATCAATGTCCTAGCTTAAGCCTTTGGATGGCATAAAGCTTGGCTGTCTTTGACATCAGTGGTGACCTATCTGATGATGAGTTTTGTCTATCCACGGGTTGGGTTTTTGGATCTTTAAGTTCACACCATGAACAAGCAAATCTCATCTCCTACAAAAAGTTAGTGGACACATTCCTGAAGGATTGTACTGAATTTGAAACATGGGTTGTTTTAATCCACAACTTATGTGTTTTTATTCATCCATGCTAATGAAAAATATGGTTTTAGGATTACTTTAAGCATAGACTAGTGTTTTATGTGTTGGCTACATATTAACTTGGTTCAAGGCAAAAGATAACTTGCAATAGAAGATAGGCTTAAATAAACTTTGATACTCACAGTTCTTTCATCCATGATGAATGAGCTGAGTCTTCTTCGTGCAGTTCACCATATGCCTTGCTTCATCTCTGATGTGAATTCATCTTAGGACTTTCTGAAATTATATTTAGAGTTCTCTGCAGGGGTTAGTCCAGCAAAATATCCAATGTCTACACAAGCTAATTTCAGATCAATAATCAAACCAAACTCCGTGTCTAATTTGATTAAGGTAGAATATTTAACCTAAGCACCACGCTTAATTTAAAAAGCCTATGAAAATATTTGTAGTACTTCCAAACTAAAACTTGCTTGAGTAAACAAAGGTGGCATAAAAGCATAACAGAGATTTATTCAAAAAGAGATGACATAGTATGATCACAGTGAGGAGATTTTTTTAATATATTTTTTTAGATGCAGATGACATGAATGCGGACAAAGGAACTAAACATGATGTGGATTTGATATGAGAAAACATAAACTAAATGAAGTGGATGCAAGGATGATTCAAAGTAAACATGCAGTGGAATGCAATAAATTAAAAAGATAACTACTCATAAAGTTTAAAGTCCATGAGCGAGACTGTCTCACCTTGATCATACTTACCATGACTCACAACTGGGATTTGTGAGTGGCGCAGCATAAATATCCGTCATATGAGATAGAAGTTGAATTCTTGTGACGACGACATTTTCTCCAATCTACACATGGTTAGAATAATAATATATGTAAGCACAAACCTGTGAGATGGCAGGGTTCCAGAATTAATGATGCATATTGAATGTTCAGGCACCCTGGGTTCTTCATTCTTGTGGAATCTTGCCATAAGGTCGAAACAACATCTGATGTCCTGTCTATTCCACACTCAACAGAACAAGGGGTAATCCTACTAAAGCTAGTGGTACACTAAATTAGCAGACATCAAGATCATTATCAAAATTTTTACACCAATTGCTTCCCCGGCAACGGCGCCAAAAATGCTTGTTGACATTCGTTAACGCAAATAAGAATATGAAAGATTCCGCAAGCGCACAGAACACCATTGTAGCATTTTACCGGGAGTATTCCAGGATCGTTATTTATATTTTACCACTGGGAAGCTAAGGTCAAGAATCTGATAACTCACTATCATGCATCTACTAACTCAGAGTACTAACTAGACTAAAGCAGGAGTAATGGATATATGATATGATAATGAATGAAAGCACGTAAATGAGAATTCAATGATAAATGTAAAGATAACTATAGTGGGAGGACAACGGGGGAGATCAAGGTTCCTATGCACTTCTCTATTACTTGGGTTCTAAGGTAACAAGGATGAAAAGATATAGCAGTCATATAATAACACTTCGGGACATCAGAACACCAACCCCAAAAAGGGATGAGAAGGGGGTTGGGAAGCTCTGACTACGGTCCTACGAACATCAACCCGAACGTGGTGGAATACTCGGCCATCAGTGCTGTCACCACCTGGGGCTACCACAACTATCTGTGGGGTTGAGCGCAACCTCAGGTAACCTATAGACTAAACACCAAGTCCAATCTATCGATTATTACTCTAATTATGGCCTATAACTAGAGCACTCGATACGAGCGGAGATCCTATGCTAGAACATAACAACTATACTAATCATAATATGAAAGGCATAAAGTAAATAGAGAAGATAAATATATTAAAGCATAAGTCTTACAAAGAAAAGATACAAAGACATACCAAAACTCTAAAGACTCCTCCGGAACCGGAGCGCATCTCCACTCTCCCTAACTCCGGACTAGAGCTAAGCTATTACATTGGAAAATCTAAACCTAATTCTCTAGAGAGGAGAGGTTGTCCTTTGAGGGACACCTCTACAAATACTCCCTAATGATGTTGTTGCCTCAGGGGGGTCCTAGGTTTATTATATAGGGGCTCCTGGCCTCCCCTCCACCTTGAGCAAGCAATGTGGTACTAAATCATTCGTCATATGCACATGGGCCTTAATGGGCCAAAACGCGTTGGAGAGGTCGGTTGGAGTACGTCACGCGAAGGAGGACAAGATTGGGCCCAAAACATGGCCGACCGGCCCAGGAGGGAGACCGACCGGTCTACCTCTATGACAGGTGGGCCCCGCCTTACGTGGGTCGCCTTCTCGTGTCTTCTGGAATGTTCTAGAATCTTCCAAGTCGTATCCATTGAGGATTCTCGCTCCGGGACTCCAAATGTAGCAAATCATATATCCGTTTCGATCGTATCGCCGAGGTCTTCACAATGGTGTGCTCTGTTTCATCACTTGAGATATTTTATATGGTAAAAACATGGATGTCCTACAAAACAAGTGAGAGCACCAAAACTAGTGGAACTTGTTAGTTTCAAACCCTACAACTATGCTTTGTGATTCATTTAGTGTCATTTCATGCAATAGTTGATGGTTAATTATGAGCAATAGTGAGCGTCAACAAGTTCCCCCAAGCTTACCCTTTGCTTGTCCCTTAGCAAAGTCAAACTCAATAGTGGATCAGGAGTTGCTGCAATATCCGTATTTCTTAACAAGCACACAAGCATTCAAACAAAAGTTCTCATTTGGATTAGAAAAAAGATATCATATTATTTATCACGGGCTTAGTACTTTACCTTGAATCTTGAGTAATTGGAAGATAGAACGATCAAATCAAGCACTATGTCTCTAGCTCTTTCACTTCACCATTATCCCGGAGTTTTTATGAATTTTCTTTGGGCTGTGGTAGCTTTACCGAGCCTTGGTAGCTTCCCACGGTGTGGATCGAGCCTTCTCAACCTAAGAACCAGATAGAGAGAGGAAGAACATGAAGAACACAAGTAATATGCAAAGTAGAGACAACAACAAGCACACGTGACACGACGATTTATCTCGAGGTTCGGCCAATCCACTAAGGAGTGCCTACGTCCTCGTTGTTGAGGTGACCACAAAGGTCGGAGTCTATTTCACCTCCTAGCCTCACTCAAGCAACCACAAAGGCTACTAGAGTTTCTCCACTAGAAATCACAGGGGTAATACAAACACTTCGGGGAGCCCTCACAAATAAATCAATACGGGCTACCATGAAGAACACCTAACCGGTTAGGGTTCAAAGAACCCAAGAGTAATAGACACAAACAAAGCCGACTAGATGGAAACCAAGTGCTCAAGTCATAGATCGAAGCTCTCCACTCTCTAATCTCACTTCCCTAGCTCAAATCTTGCAAAGGAATGAATCTTGGAGCAAAGGGGGAGAGAGAGGGGAGGAGTCAATGCTTGGAGCTCTTTTGTCTGAAGTTAGGTCGCAATAAGTGAGTGGAATGAGTGGGTAACGGTCAAATGGGAAGAGGAGAGCTATTTATATTCCCTCAGTCCTGAGGCTGGTCGGTAGTACCGACCAGTCAAAAACCGTTGCAAAGATCTGAGATCTGACCTAAAGTCAACTACCGGCCTCAGGTCGGTACCACCGAGGGTTGGTAGTACCGGCCCTATGGCGGTACTACCGCCAGGCCAAATCAGCCGCACACAGAGAGCTCCGCAGAAAGAGAGTTGGTCCCTCGGTTACTACCGACCAGGGTCGGTAGTACCGACTCTATGGCGGTACTACCGCCAAGTCAAAAACGAGCCAACACAGAGAGCCCAGTAAATCTTCCTTACTACCATCTTGGGTCGGTACCACCAAGGGCGGTAGTACCGACTCTATGGCGGTACTACCGCCAAGTCAATATCGAGTTTACACAGAGAGCTCCGCAGAAAGGCCTTCCTACCAACCAGGGTCGGTACCACCGAAGGTCGGTAGTACCGACCATATGGCGGTACTACCGCCAAGTCATTTTCGAGTCTACACAGAGAGGGTGTTAGAATGCTCTGAGTGCCCAGTACTACAGACGCTATGGCGGTACTACCGCCAGTTCAAAATGAACTCTACATAGAGAGCATTGCGCGCTGCAGCCCTGGTTGGTACTACCGACCCCCATGGTCGGTACTACCGACTGCACAGATTTACCTCTATGTGTTCGTGATCGTGCGGTGTCTCCCAAGCAAACTTTAGTTAGTCGATTTGAGCACTTTTCTCCACATCTAGCCAACCTAATTTGTGACCCTCTTGATAGTCCGGCTTACCTATAACTCAAGTTCAAAATCAAACTTTCAAACCACCACTTGAGATAGGTATCTTTTTGTCCAAATGTATCCAACGTGCTTTGTTCACGAGATTTCAAATCTTTCTATGACTAACACCTGCATATATGCTTTTATAAGTTTGTTAGTCCCTAATTTGATTGTCATTAATTAGCCAAAACCCACATTGGGGGCGAATGCACTTTCAAACTCCCCCTTTTTGGTAATTGATGACAACCAACTTAGGCTTACAAAAAGATAGAATTGAGGCTTTTGAATTCCAAAATTTAGTGCAAGCTCCCCCTTAGTGTATGCTTTGGATATGAATTTCAAACCTTGACTTAAAGCAAGATTGCATACACAAAAAATAAGAGCTCCCCCAAAATTTTGCAATTCGTGGGGTGCCTAAGTGTGTGACAACAACATATATATATCAATTTGTGATGCATAAACAAGATGACATGGTGAATCGCATAACAGTGTAATAAGAGAAAGTGAATGGCTATGGAAGAAAGAAAAATGACTCAAATCACATAGCCATATCGAAACAACAATCACCAACCATGACATGAACAAAAATAGAGAGGATGAACCAAACATGAATATAACATTAAGCTCAAATGTTTCACATCCTCAACACATCACAAATAAACAAGTAGCATAACCACACTTAGTTCTCATAGTTTAACTCTCTCAAAGACTAAAGACTAACTATTAGATCATGATAAAAGCCTAACACTCCCCCTTTGGCATCAGATGTCAAAAAGGGTAGGCCACGATAAGAATCTAATAGTAGCCACCAGATGAACCATCATATCCACCAAAGAGAGAAGAATATGCGCTGGCGCCAACATCACCACCTGGGAAAGATGACGAAGGAGCGGTAGAGGTATCCGGCGGAGGAGAAGGGGCGTGGAAGCCACCACTCCCAGCTGGATCGGCGTCGGGGGTTGCAAAGCCCATGTAGGAGCCACCGCCTCCACCCTGGTATGAGGTGGACCCGCCGCCATGGGACGGACCCTCACCATAGTCAGGGTAGAAAGGCGGAGGCTGGTACGAGGGCAGGTGCTGAAGAGGCTGATACATGTCGGAGGAGAAGATCTCGGCCTCATCACCACCCTGCTGCTGCTGCTGCTGGCCAACATCGTCATCATCATCGTCATCACGCCTGGGCTGAGCATCATACTCGGTGAAGGGGTCTTGGAAGGGCCGGAGCGGAGATCGCAGAGGAAGATCAAGGTGCTCATGCACCTCCTACTAATGCCGCTCGTCGCGCTCGGCCTTGTAGCAGAACCACTGGAAGAATTTGCCTAGAGCGTAGCGAACACCACCACTCCTACACCTCTCATGACGCGGAGGAGGAGCGGCAGCAGGAGGCACCTCCCCACGAGCCTGCTCCTGGCCATGAGCCTCACCAGGAGCTGCTGCTGCAGGAACATCACCACCTTCATCAGCCTTTTCCTTGCCCGTCGAGGAGAACTGACGGACACTGTACTCCTTCAAGCTCCTGTCATACTCAAAGGTGGCTCCAACAACATGCTCAATGATATGCATTAGGTACGGAGCAAAAGGCAAGTCCTTGTGCAGGTCATTGTAAACATCAGAAATCTTCTGCCATAAGAAATGGGAGATGCTGAAACGCTCATCTGGCAAAGCAAACCGGACAAGGACCTTTGGAGCATGATTCCTTAGATTAGTGTTGTCTCCACTCTTGGGGTCCAAGGTAAGGCGCATCAGGTTGTTCAGCACAAAGTAAGCTGGCTTCAGCCCATTGACCTGAAAGTTGGTCACCTTGCCAGGCATATAAATCCCAGAACTCTGTAGGTCCTCCGGGTACATCCCCCCACCATACATCTTAGACAGCCTGGGAGCATTCCTGTCTTCACTACTGAACCCCAACAGCCTAGCAAAAGTGACAAAGTCACACCTGTAGTGAACTCCCTAGGTCATCCAATGCAGCACCTGAGCAGGCTGATCAATGAAGAGAGTGGACCAGAACTGAGAAATGATCTCCTGATTATAGCTGCGCTCACTAGATATTAGCCCCAATATCCTCCAGTCCTCAAGCCTCTGTACTAGAGCTGCAATCTCTTCTAAATCCTTATCTGTCAAAGAGCGGATTGCCAGCCGCTTGTACTCAAAGAGGGGAGGATGTCCCTTAGCACAAAACCCCTTCCAGCAGACAGACACGTAGTAGTCCTACTGAAAGCGGGACCAAAAGCATCTGTCCATTGAGTCATCCCTGATCAAGAGATAGGGGTTCTCCAACCTCTGGGTCCTCAACAGGTTCGCCCGCTCCCTGTCAGAATAATCCATGACTTTACCAGGATAAAGCGGGTCTCGACATCAGAGCACTGGCCTCACCATGCATTTGGAACACCCGATTGATCAGCAGCAGACCGGATGTTGGAGGAGACGGAGGACCAACACGAGGATCGATGGAACGACCCTCCCGCTCAGGTCCAACCCCCAGAGCCACTCCTCCCACAATGACATTGTGCAGACGGCCAGGAGGACCATTAACAGGAGGCGGTGGAGGTGGAGGAGCAGCATGACCACTGCCACCAGCATGTCCACTGCCACCACCCCTGCTGCTGTCGACACTCTGACGGCCCATGGACAAACGCCCACGATCCTGTCAAGTGACATCCTCACTGCTCCCACCGGCCCAAGCACGACGCCCGGGATTGCGTCGCTGCGGCTCCCCTTGCTGCAAACCACCTTGCTCCAAAGCAACATACTCCTCCTCTTCCTCATCTCTAGCCTGACTAGTATCACGAGAGGTCCTCCGCCTATGCGACATCTAGAAAAAGATTACATAGATGGATATGAAACTTAGGAGATAGCAAGACTACTTTATAGGATGTAGCAAAGACGACGATCGAAATTGGGGAAGAAAACTGCTCACTGCGCGCGGTCGGTACTACCGACCGCACTGCAGCGAGCGGTTTACTTCAATCCAATCACACAAATCGCCCATAAACTTGCAAACCATACATCCTAGAAGCATCTATGCACTAGATAGAGCAATCCTACCAAAGGAATTGACCTAGAACAAGGTACATTGAGAGATCGGGCATGAACACCCTAGTACCTTTCTACTCGAGAAGAGGAGGCCAAAATCCGATGGAGGAGGAACTCCCGGGCTTCACGAACACCACCAAAGCGATCTCCTTGCTCCAACGCACCTTCCCACCGGAGGGATTTGGATTTGGGTGGAGGAGAAGGGAGATTGGGGAGAGAGGGCGGCGGCCGGAGTGCATGGGCGCAAGAGGCGGCGGCGCGGTGAAAACCAACTGACCGGATAAGGTCAAAGAGATTTTTACCGCGGCCTTTTATATCAGGGTCAAACCCCGGTCGGTACTACCGCCCATAAGGGTCGGTACTACCGACAGTCGGTACTACCGACCCTTATGGCGGTACCACCGACCGTTCACTTCCAGAACGGGCAGAGAGCTATCCTAGGAGAACCATGTGTGGTATACTACACATACTTCAAACATGTCCAGATTTCATACAAGCAGTACATAACTATGGACACAAGTGAAGCATGCAAAATAGATTTTGAAATCACCCACAAAATTTGACAAAACTTTTGTCTAGGTCTCTAGGTGAAAACAAATGTGTGTAAGACATCAAGCCACGTTACGTGAATCAATGATATTTAGTTCACTCCTCAAAGCACAAAATCTTGACTCATCTGGAGGCTTTGTGAAGATATCGGCTAATTGTTTTTCGGTTCTCACATGGCGTATGGAGATATCTCCTTTGGCTTCGTGGTCTCTCAAGAAATGGTGTCGGATGTCAATGTGTTTTGTGCGAGAATGGTTTACGGGATTGTTTGCTAGCTTGATAGCACTCTCATTGTCACACAAAACTGGAATCTTGTTTTCCTCACATCCGAAATCTTTTAGTGTTTGCTTCATCCAAAGTAGTTGAGCACAGCATGCGCCGGTTGCCACATACTCGGCTTCGACGGTGGATAGGGAAACACTATTTTGTTTCTTGGAACTCCATGACACCAAAGACCTTCCAATAAATTGGCAAGTCCCGGTAGCGCTCTTTCGATCTACTTTGCAACCGGCATAGTCCGAATCGGAATAGCCAAGTAGATCAAAAGTGGAGCCCTTGGGATACCACAAGCCAAGATTAGGAGTGTGCACTAAGTATCGAAAGATTCTCTTAACGGCCATAATATGACATTCTTTAGGATTAGCTTGAAATCTTGCACACATGCACACACTAAGCATACTATCAGGCCTAGATGCACAAAGGTAAAGCAACGAACCGATCTTAGAGCGATATACCTTTTGGTCTATTGACTTGCCATCCTCATTTAGTTCAAGATGTCCATTGGTAGGCATGGGGGTCTTGATGGGTTTGGCCTTGTCCATCTCAAACTTCTTTAGCATGTCTCTTGTATACTTGGTTTGACTGATGAACGTGCCATCCTTGAGTTGCTTGATTTGAAATCCAAGGAAATACTTCAACTCTCCCATCATGGACATCTCGAACCTTCTGGTCATGATCCTACTAAACTCCTCACAAAAGGTCACATTAGTATTACCAAATATTATGTCATCGACATATATTTGGCACACAAAAATATCATTATTGACTTTGCGAGTAAATAAAGTAGCGTCGGCCTTCCCTATCTCAAAACCCTTTTTGAGTAGGAAGTCCTTAAGGCAATCATACCAAGCTCTAGGGGCTTGCTTGAGCCCATAGAGTGCCTTGTCGAGCTTGTAGACGTGGTTTGGGAATTTCGGATCCTCAAAACTCGGTGGTTGCTCCACGTACACCAATTCGGAGAGGGGGCCATTGAGGAATGCACTTTTCACGTCCATTAGGTACAACTTAAAATCATGGTGAGTAGCAAAGGCAAGTAATATACGAATTGACTCAAGCCTAGCTACAGGTGCATAAGTTTCCCCAAAGTCCAAACCTTCGATTTGGGTAAAACCTTGAGCCACCAACCGTGCTTTGTTCCTTGTAACCACGCCATGCTCGTCTTGCTTGTTGCGGAAGACCCACTTGGTTCCTATCACATTTTGCTTGGGTCTTTCCACCAATGACCATACTTCATTGCGAGTGAAGTTGTTCAACTCTTCTTGCATGGTCATCACCCAATCCGGATCATCAAGTGCATCGTCCACCCTAAGAGGTTCCAAAGAGGAGACAAACAAGTAATGTTCACAAAAAATTGCTAAGCGTGAACGTGTCGTTACCCCACGACGTATGCTCCCCAGTATGTTGTCAATGGGATGATCCCGTTGAATCGTATGGTGCACTTTAGGATGTGGCACGAGTGATCTCCTTTGGATGGGCCATCTTCATCATCTTCACCATATGTGTGAGTGTCTTCATTAGCTTGTTGATCATCATGTTGAGCTTGAGCTTGATCATCAAGTTGATGTTGTATTAGAACATCATTTGCACCTCCATCTATCGGAGTTGCGGAAGCTTCATCACATGCAATAGAATGCACATGATGGACATTAGAATCTTGTGGAGTGTGCAATGGCTCATCTTCATCATCTTGAATCTCTATAGGCCTCAAATCACCGGTTGCAAGCTTCTTGATTGCTTCGGATGGAGACATGTCATTACCTACAAGCTCATCATTGACTTGCTCCTTTTGGGAGCCGTCAGATTCATCAAAAGTCACATCTACCGTTAACTCTATAGTGCCGGTGGCATTATTGAATACGCGGTAACCGTGTTCGTTAGTACCATAACCAAGTAGAAAGCCTTCGTGTACCTTAGGTGCAAACTTTGAGCTTTTGGCCCTCTTGTTAAGTATGAAACACTTGCAGCCAAAAACTCGAAAGTAATGCACCTTTGGCTTGTTACCGGTTAGAAGCTCGTACTTGTCCCTTAGCTTGTGGAGGTAGAGGCGGTTGATGGCATGACATGCGGTGTTCATTGCCTCCGCCCAAAAACCATGGGACGTCTTGTATTCATCCAACATAGATCTTGCGGCTTCAACAAGAGTTCTATTCTTCCTTTCCCTCTGTTCGCATAAACGGCCGTTTAGTCCGTTTAAACACCGTTTAAACGGTAAACAGAGGCCATCTGTTTTGTTTAGGCCTTAAACGGTGAATTAAACGGTTGGACCGTTTAAACCCGTTAAAACCATTTAAACCCGTCTAAATGGTCTAAAGAAAATTAGGTTATACATGATTAAATGATCTAAACAACCATTTAATCCATAATTTGGTTAATTAGAGGACTACGACTACCATAATCAACACAAAACTAATTAACATTGTGAGTATATGAAATGTTGTGGGATTTAGATTTCTTCCAAAATATTATTTGGTATAATATTTATTTTTTACATGTGCAAATATGTACAGTTTCTATCAAATTTAATTTTTACATACACAAATATGTATATTTTAGTGTTACCATACAAAACCGTTTAGGCCGTTTAACTCCGTTTAAACACCGTTTAAACGGCCTAAACGCTAAACAAAGAGTGACCGACTGTTTACCGTTTACTGTTTAGGAAAACATTGTCCTTTCCACAACCCCATTTTGTTGTGGGGTATATGGAACGGAGAACTCATGTTTGATTCCTTCTTCATCAAGATATTCATCTATGTTGGTGTTCCTAAACTCAGTCCCATTGTCGCTTCTTACTTTCTTGATCTTGAGCTCAAACTCATTTTGAGCCCTTCTAGCAAACTTCTTGAAGATGCCTTGGGTCTCACTTTTATCTGCTAAAAAGAACACCCAAGTGAAATGAGAAAAGTCATCAACAATAACGAAACCATATTTGTTACCGCCGATGCTTTGGTAAGCAACGGGTCCGATGAGGTCCATATGTAGTAGCTCCAATGGCCTTGTGGTTGACACGACGTTCTTCATTGGATGCCCTTCCAACTTGCTTTCCAGCTTGGCATGCACTGCAAATCCTATCTTTCTCAAACGAGACATTGGTTAGTCCAAGGATCTGCCCTTCCCTTTGAAGTTGGGCCAAGTTCCTCATCCCAACATGAGCTAGTCGGCGATGCCAAAGCCAACCCATGCTAGATTTTGCCATTAGACATGTTGTAGGTTCTACCTTACTAGTTGAGAAGTCAACTAGGTAAAGTTTTCCCTTCAACACGCCTTTAAATGCAATAGAGGAATCCCTTCTTCTAGAGACGGTCACACCCTTATCCGTAAAGAGACAATCGTAACCCATTTCACAAAGTTGAGAAACGGACAACAAATTGTAACTCAACGAATGCACAAGCATCATAATACATTAGATATGGAATTGTCAGTTGAGATATATAGCAATTTTACCCAAACCAAGCACTTCTCATTTTCCATTGTCACCAAACACAATGTTGTTGCATGAGTCGTTGCTTGGTTGGAATGAGGTGAACATTTCTTTTGCCCCGGTCATATGATTGGTGCATCCACTATCCAACACCCAACTTGACCCACCGGAGGCATATTCCTACAAAACAAGATTATGTTCTTGATTTAGGTACCCAAGTGAGATTGGGTCCTAGGGGGTTAGTCACATAAACTTTTGGCACCCAAACATTTCTCATTATCTCCCTCTTTTTGAGGGCACCAACATACTTAACGACAATCTTGCCGTTTTCTCCCCAACAACACAAATAATCACATGTATAGCTTCTTGATATAGGCCTTTGTTGCTTGGGGACCTCCACTTGCTTTTCCTGTTGATCTTAGCAAGTGGAGTCTTGGATTGGCAATCTTGTTGGCCTTGTTCATGAGGTCAAAGAGAGGAACCCCTTTGTTAAAGTTAACAAAAGGTACCATATTGACCAACTTCCTTCCATTGGCCTTGCCACCATTCCTATTGTAACCAATCCCATCCTTGATGGATGGGTGTCTTGCTGTCTTGAGGATATCCTTTGGTTGTTCCATCTTGCACTTGCAACCATTCCTCAAGATCATGTTCAATCATTGGATTTCTTTGCTCTTCTTCTCTAACTCAACAATGTTAGTTGCACAAGCATTGATATCAACTTTATAACATCTATTGCAACCATTACTTGTTGAAGCATTAGAGTTATCAGAATCCTTAGGAGTAGTTGAAGAAGTACTAATCCAAAGAGTGTTGTAGCTTAGTTCAAGAGTTTGATATTTATCTTGAAAGCTTGCACTACCACAATCCTGATTTTTGAGTGCTCAACATTTCCTTGAGGGCCGAAACAAAACCGCCAAGGAAATATAATTTTCTTGACTGCAGATATAAACCTCCAAGGAAATAGATATTCTTGAGTGTTGAATCAAACCGTCAAGGTAAAGGCTCATTTCCTTGGGTGTTACATAAAACCGCCAAGGTAATTGATATTTCCTTGTGTGCTCCTTGAAACCGCCAAGCTAATTTGTATTTCCTTGAGCGCCACATGAAACCGCCAAGGTAATTCAAATTTCCTTGTGTGTAACTTGAAACAGCTAAGGAAATTCATGTAACTTCAATTTTTTTAAATTTTACAAATGACCTCAGATGGAGATATAACTTAAAGTATTATAGTAGATGAGATCTAAAACTTTTTAGTTCAAACTTTTGACATTTGAAATCATTTTGGATCTCAAATATTTAATTCAACAAAGTGAATACAAAAGAAAATGGTGATTCAGTTACTTACAAGTTGCTTTGAGGTGTAGTGGTAAGAGGTGTCATTGTGAAATAACAGGTCCGAGGTTCGAATCCTACCAAGCGCAAGTTTTGATGATTTTTGTTTTTTTTTTTTGCTATGGCTCTATGTTTCCTTGGAGGTTGTCGACTGTCGAATCCTACCAAGCGCAAGTTTTGGTGATTTTTGTTTTTTTGTTATGGCTCTATGTTTCCTTTGGAGTTGTCGACTGTCAAGGAAACTAGTTTCCTTGGCGGTTTGGAGTATTTCCTTGGCGTTTAATGACCCTCAAGAAAATTACTTTCCTTGGCGGTCGTAATATTTTCTTGGCTCTTTGGCAAGTAAGTATGGTTCTAATTTCCTTGGCAGTTAGCCTCCAAGGAAATTATCCTGTTGCCAGAGAACCGTCAAGGAAACTAATTTCCCTTATCTCCTATCCTTGAGTGAATTTGCTTGACCGTTTGTGGTGGATCACATTTTTGGCGGTTTAAACCCTTTCCTTGCGGTTTTGGGCACTCAAGGTTTCAGGATTCTGGTAGTGTTGTGAGGCTTTCTTGAACCAAGCCTAACAACTTACTCTTTAGATTAGTAATTGAGTCATTGCTCGTGGAACACTCCTTAGCCAACTTTGTTGGAGTCATTAGCTAAAATAGTTCCACGGTCAATTTCTCAACCTTCAACTTCTCCTCGGCAAGAGAAGCTTCCAATGCAAGGTCTTCTCTCTCTCTTGACAGATCAAGTCCCCTTGCAAAAAAGACTCTCATTCCGACTTTCCAATTTACTAAGCAATTTTAATATCTTGGTCACCTTTTCTTACCAATTTCTTGAATTCAAATTCATCCATGTCATCATCACTATATTCATCACTAGAACAAGTAGAAGAGGGAGGTGATACCTTCTCATCCTTAGCCATGAAGCAAGAATGAGTGATGTCATCCTCATCGTCGGTGAGGCCCTCGAACAAGTGGATGAAGTGGTTGAGGTAGTCATGTTGGAGAGGGGCTTGAGAAAAGGTCTGTGTATGGCGTGTTGGTCGCCCCTTCTTTCTCCTTGCCCTTGCTCTTCTTTCTCACATTGAGTCATCTTTCGGAGAACCATTCTTCACCAGATGAGCTTCACCACCTTCTTCTTCTTCTTTTGGTTCTTGTCATAACTCTTGCTAAAATTTGTTCTTTCTGTTCTTGTTCTTCACTGGACAGCGAGCGATGAATGACGTCTGCACCACACTCAGCACAGTTCCTCTTCTTTAGACTTCTTGAAGTATCCACCCTCGCCTCTTTGTACATCTCTTCCTCATTGAACTTCTAAAGTTCTTCAAGGAGAGCAACAATCTCATCATCGGAATCGTCGCTCCCTTCACTTGATGAATCATGTTGGGCCTTGCTTCCTTCTTCTTGGTTTGCCTTGAGAGCTACCACCTTCTTGTGGCTTGTTTCTTGGTCTTCTAGAGCTTCATCATCCAAGACTTCATGATGCTTATTTTGGCAAGCATCTCATGAGGTCCCATGCTCTCATAGTTAGGTTCTCTCCATGACGATTGATGCAAGTGTCTTGTTCTTCTTCCTATATGCTCTCAATAGCTTTCTTGCAGTTGAGTTGTCATCCCACTTGTTATCTCCAAGAGCTCTAGAGCTATGTTTATTTTTTTCATAGGGTCATGAATCTATCGAACATGATTTGTTGAGTGGTTTCACCACTCTTGATAGTGAAGTTCTCGATTTTTAGTGGAGCTCATATATTGCACTTCCTTACACTTGCATCACCCTCATATGATATCTTGAGAGTGTCCCAAATTTTCTTGGCATTTACCATTCCATGCACAACCTTGTTACTTTCTTTGGGCCTAAGGTGATAGAATAATGATGCTGCTATGCATTTTGTTGAAACTCAATCACATCATTCTCGGTGGAACTCTTCGCCTTCAACATGGACTTGGTTCTTCTAACAATCTCCCAAGCTCTTGCGGCAAGAAGATGTAGCTTCATCTTATGTTCCCAATCATTGTAGTTGATCCCATCGAAGGAAGGTGGTTGGTTTGCCTACAGCTAGGCAATTGAGGAGGCCCATTGCTATAGTCATAATGTTATATGAGAGACTCCTTCTCTCTCTTGCCTTTCTCTTCATCTTCCTTCTTCTTATCTTCTTTGGGGCTGTGGAGGATTTTCTTCCACTTCCGGTGAGACTCGGCTTTGTTGCCCAAAGCTTGCCTCAAGGTCTCAATCTCATCTTTCATCTTTTTCATTTGATCTTCGAATTTCTTTGCTTGATCTTCTAGCAGCTGAGTAGAAACTCTCTTGACAATGTCATCAACTTGTTCTTGGCTTAGGCTAGACATGATTATCCCTTACGCGGTGAAGCGCTAACACAAGGGTTAGGCTCCGATACCAATTGAAAGGATCTAATCAGCCTAGAGGGGGGTGAATAGGTGATTTTTATCAATCTGAAACTTCACAAACTAGAATTCGTAGTTAGATAACAACCGGTGTTGCCGGTTTGTTTGGGTAGGTACTACCGTGTGTAACACACCGGTACTACCGACATAAACAAACGACACTACCGGAATCCTAAAGTGAAACTACAAATCCAATATATGTGAGCTATGAATGTAATACAAGAATATGTCCCACTTCACTAAGTATGATAAATAGCGAATCTAGCTTTACCGAACCTTGGTAGCTTCCCACGGTGTGGATCGAGCCTTCTCAACCTAAGAACGAGATAGAGAGAGGAAGAACACGAAGAACACAAGTAATATGCAAAGTTGAGACAAACAAACAGCACAAGGGACACGACGATTTATCCCGAGGTTCGGCCAATCCACTAAGGAGTGCCTACGTCCTCGTTGTTGAGGTGACCACAAAGGTCGGAGTCTATTTCACCTCCTAGCCTCACTCAAGCAACCACAAAGGCTACTAGAGTTTCTCCACTAGAAATCACAGGGGTAATACAAACACTTCGGGGAGCCCCACAAATAAATCAATACGGGCTACCACGAAGAACACCTAACCGGCTAGGGTTCACAGAACCCAAGAGTAATAGACACAAACAAAGTCGGCTAGATGGAAACCAAGTGCTCAAGTCGTAGATCGAAGCTCTCCACTCTCTAATCTCACTTCCCTAGCTCAAATCTTGCAAATGAATGGATCTTGGAGCAAAGGGGGAGAGAGAGGGGAGGAGTCAATGCTTGGATCTCTTTTGTCTGAAGTTAGGTCGCAATAAGTGAGTGGAATGAGTGGGTAACAGTCAAATGGGAAGAGGAGAGCTATTTATATTCCATCAGTCCCGAGGCTGGTCGGTAGTACCGACCACCCATGGTCGGTAGTACGCCAGTCAAAAACGTTGCAAAGATCTGAGATAGACCTAGAGACCTAACTCGCCCTGCCGGAGGTCGGTACCGAGGTCGGTAGTAACCGGCCTATGGCAGTACTACCGCCAGGCCAAATCGGCTGCACACAGAGAGCTCCGCAGAAAGAGAGTTGGTCCCTCGGTTACTACCGACCAGGGTCGGTACCACCGAGGGTCGGTAGTACCGACTCTATGGCGGTACTACTGCCAAGTCAAAAACGAGCCAACACAGAGAGCCCAGTAAATCTGCCTTACTACCGGCTTGGGTCGGTACCACTGAGGGCGGTAGTACCGACTCTATGGCGGTACTACCGCCAAGTCAATATCGAGTTTACACAGAGAGCTCCGCAGAAAGACCTTTCTAAAACTTCTAACTACCTCCACCGACCAGGGTCGGTATACCCTGGTCCACCGGCCACTAAGATGACAGGTCGGGTAGTGCCGTGACCAGTCGATAACAATCATCTGCGGGCTTATACGATGGAGTGACACTCACGGCCAAGTCATTTCGAGTCTACACAGAGAGGGTGTTAGAATGCTACTGATGCCCCGTACTAACCGACGCTAGGCGTAACTACTAGGCAGTTCAAAATGAACTCTACACAGAGAGCATTGCGCGCTGTAGCCCTGGTTGGTGCGGATACATGGGTGTATGCCGAGTCTCTGTGTGATGAGTGATTGTCAACGGAGATGATGCGCATGTTCTTTGGCTTGTGTTGTGCAGGTGTCGAGCACGGAGACAGTGGTCGATGGCGGGTGAAGGTCAAGTTGCGACGTGCCGTGCCGACGGACCGGGCGCGATGAAGGATGGGCGTGCCGTGCGGCGGACGTGCCATGCCGATGTATCGGACGGTGAAGGGCGGACGTGGACTTGGACTGATGGACTGGAGGCCGGAGGATCAGCTGTGGTGGCTGGCAGCCTGCGACAGCGACAAGCGGAGAAGTGCGATCATGTCGGTGGAAGGGGTGCACAGGCGGTGCATCCCCTCTACGACGCCGGTTTGTTGGTAGAGCCCGGGAAAAACCAACGGTGGACGGTTTCCAGGTTTGGGCCTCAAAACCTGGGTGCTGGGTTTCCAGGTTGAGCCACAAAACCTGGGCGTGACGGTTTCCAGGTTGAGCCTCAAAACTGGGCGTGGGCCGGTTTCCGAGTTTGGGCCTCAAAACTCGGCGCTGCGGGTTTCCGAGTTTGGGCCACAAAACTCGGGCTGGAGGCTGGTTTCCCGGTTTGGGCCTCAAAACCGGGGCTGATGGAAAAGGCTGGTTTCCCGGTTTGGGCCACAAAACCGGGGGTGCAGAGTGGTGGCGGCACGTGGCGGCGATCTGAAGGTTGCGTGGAGGCGACGCGGAAGACCGTGCGGGCGTGGCCGTCGGATCTACCTACCACCAGCGGGTGGACCAGATTAGCCTTAGGGTTTCCTGGCCCGCTCTGTAATTAGAGTAGAGAGGGGTAGAGTAGGAAATAGACTTAGGCTAGGTTAGTATAAGTAGTCCAGGGGAGACACCCTCCTCCTATCTCAGTTTTAGCTATTTCAGTTAGTGCCTTCATTTGCTAGGGTTCCACTCTCCCATCCCTGCTTTAGCTAGTTGAGATCCGCAGAGAGACTCCACTCTGTGTACTGTTGATTCGAGGAAGTGAGGCCGTATCCTCACCTTGGATCCCATCTCTTGGTGTCAATTCGCGTTTTGATTTCATGTTCATCATGTTTCTTCGCGGATTGCTTTGTGCCTTGAGTTTTCCCGTCGCTTGATCTTTGTGCTCGGTTCATCTTTTGCGATTCCGTTTGAACTGAGTTGTTCTAGATCGTGAGGCACTTCTTTCCACCGAAGGAATCATCTCTAACCTCACGGTCTAGGAGATCGATCGAGTTTTAGTTTCGGGTCTCTTTTTCTTCCTTCCCCCGAATTCTTCGATTCACCGATTTGGAGTTAGGTTCGAGCCATGATCTCTTAGAGATAGCTCACTAACCTCCTTGTGACTCCTCAGATCGAATCCCAAGCCTAGAGCACTTGATTCGGAGAGATCGGGTTGAATCGCCGGAGTTTCAGGCAGTTTCGGGTGACCGGACGCCGGTCACGACTTGACCGACGCGTCCGGTCGTTGAAGTTTGAGCAGGTTCGGTTTTTTGCTCTGACCGGACGCTGGAGTTAGTGGGTGACCGGACTCGCCCATAGTCCTGTTCACTACTCGAACGTGCTTTGTGACCGGACGCACGGGGATCGACCGACGCTCGCAGTCACTGCGTCCGGTCAGTTCCAAGAGGTCCAAAACCGGTTTTGGCTGACCGGACGCGTCCGGTCCCAGCTGACCGGACGCAGGCAGAGTCCGGTCGATCCAGTTTCGCGCCGTTTCGTTCGCGGTTCGTTCGTTCTTGATCGGATTCGAGTTTCGTCTTTTGCGTTGGCTTTCTAGGGTTGTCTAGTGTCCCGCTGTGCTTCGTGGAGCATCCACCCTACATCTAGGGTCGTGGACATTAGCAAGCTCTAGGTTTCGCTTTTGGGTTGAGTTTGGGACAGTGGCATCTAGTTTCCGAAAGGAAATTTTGAAGCTCCCATTCACCCCCCCTGGTCGCTTTCGGGTAGCTTCTCGGTCCTTCAATTGGTATCGGAGCGGGTTAAGGATCTTCCACCTTAGCCGGTTCCAGATCCACCGAAGGCGACATGGATCGCGGCGTGGGCAAACCGCCGTTTTTCGATGGGACGAACTATGCGTATTGGAAGATACGTATGTCGGCCTATTTGCAGAGCTTGGGCGCTTCGATCTGGGATATTTGCAACTCCCCTGATTACGTGGTCTTGGCTGCTCGTGTGACTCAACAGCAGATCGATGAGCACGATGCCAATAGCCGAGCCCGTAATGCTCTTTTCTCTTGTTTGAGCATGGGTGAGTTTGATCGTGTTTCTCACCTCGCTACGGCTCGGGAGATCTGGGACACTCTCATGCGTTTTCATGAGGGCACCTCTCAAGTCAAAACCCGACTCTACGAGTCGTTCAAGCGAGAGTATGAGAACTTTAGACATCAACCTGGCGAGAGCATAGAAAGTTTATTCGCTCGCTTTCAGGTGATTGTCAACAGGATGAGGGCTAACAGAGAGCAGTTGCCATTTGACGATCATGAGCGTGCTTTGAAGCTTTTGCACACTCTTGACCGTTCGGTGTGGGACTCCAAGGTTCAGGCAATCATCGAATCGCCGAACTATGAGACCCTCACCTGCGACGAGCTCTTCAGTAAGCTCAAGTC